>UELU01139266.1:23773-56574 GCA_900490025.1 Megastigmus dorsalis | reverse complement strand
GAAGGGGGGAGGGGGGGCGGTAGAAAAAGCGCCCGGTACATTTAATTCGAGCAATTGCTTTTCCGATGCGGCTATATTCTGGCGATTCCTCGCGCGCACGCGGCCCTTCCCCCCAGCTTCCCTCGTCTCATTCGATGCGCCCTCGCGCCGGGACTACGTCATTGGTGTGTAGCCTTTTTTTACCCTGCTGCGTGTTTTTTTTTTTGTTCCTTACACAGATGCCGCACCGCACGGCGTGTGCGCGCTTGTTTACTTTTTTTCTTCCCTTTGGCCGGTCGCCGCCGCCGCCACCGACGCCGCCTCGATTCTCTTTTCCTCTTCCTCCTATCCTCCTTTTTTTTTTCTTTTTCCATCCATCCCGGAACTTTTTGCCTTTTGTCCCCTTTTCGTTATTGCGCTCACACAGCGTGCCGCCGCCGCCGTTCGAGAAAACAGAGAGGCTCGAGCCCCGATAAAATTGCGAAATAACTGGCGCAGCAGCTGCTTCGGTGAAAAACGAAAATGCGCTATATAATGGGACCGTGGATCGGATATGCGTCCAACTAGTCGCATCTTTTCTCCTACACACCCCCGCGTGTAGCGCCCCTGCCATTACACATTCGTGTATGACTAGTTATTACACATTTGCCTATATACGTTTGTTCATTTAGATGCTATCGGTGCGCTGTGTTGCGTGCAGTCGTGGCTGTTAAAAAATGCATAAGAGCTGTATCCACGTTCGGTCGGGGCGTCGCGGAGTATAATTTAATTGATGAAAATCTTGTTTAGCGGGTCTTTAGCTCTCGTTCGCAATCAGGTGATGGTTCGGGACAAAATCCGATGTGGTCGAGGCCTCCTGCGAAGCCCATTTGAGTTTGCGTCGATCGGGAGTTGCGACGCTCGAACCGATCGCTCAATTTAGTTGATTGAATTACAAATGTCAATCCTGCGATAATTTATATCGTCATATATAATGCGCGAGCCTAGTCGAATTTGTAATTCGATGGATATGCCGCGCCGTGTGTTAATTGAAAAATTGGTTTTAACGTGATGCTGAATATACAATAAATAGGAATATTATATATATATATATCGTGGAGAACACATTTGGAACTTATATTTATGAAGTATATAGACAGTATCTTAAGTTATTAGTATAGGAATCGATATCTTTCATACCCGGTAACGATTGGAATGAACAAATATCATTTAGGTTTTCTGTAGAATTACATGGAATGATCATAAACTTTGAGGATATAAACATGTAGATTAGATCAAATTGGACTCTTATACATTCCAGAATAGAGTTATTATATTGGAGCCGAAGAAATAAAAAAAGTTATAAAACAAATTAAAAAATCATTTTATTACAAAATTCATCTTTCTAATGACCACAAATAAAGAAAGGTTTAATCTTAACATGAATTGGCCACTTGCAATTTATGTAATCTTTGATTTAACTCGAAACATTGATAACCATGTATTCATAACTCCCACTGTAGCTATCTTGTGTAGTTCGATGGTAGCAAGTTTCTCTTTAAGCAATGTCTTAGATAAGCTCACATAAGCGCCATCCGTTACAGAAACGTTACTGAACTAATAAGTCTTCTGAAACCGTTTACAACTGAAAATGAATTTAACCACAAAAGCTTCGCAATGCTTTTAAAAGCTAAAAATGACTGTTATATAGCTAATACTATCATGATATATTGGTCACAAATAAAATTAAAACAAAAAAATTAACAAGTAACAAGTAGGTAAGTAAAATTATAGCTCTAATTTAATACTTGATAAAGATATCCATCTCGATTACATCTTTAAGTAGGTGGATGTCATGCTTGATAAGGAACGGCTCATTAAATATCTATGAACGACAAGTGGCCTTAAACTTGCATACCTCAGAGAAAGAGGATTAGTCAACTAAATCCAAAATTTGACTTTCCAGGAGTAAAGTCAAATCGATACTATAAGAATTTGACATTGCAATAGCAAATCGGCAAATTAGATTGAATCACCCCAAAATGTAGAAAAAAATATATGCAATATAAAATCAGCTTGGTGTTCCGCAATCTCGAATTTCGCATATGAATTTTTTGATAAAATGCAAATGCACTTGGCTAATAATGCATTTTAAACAATGCAAATTTATTAATCGTATTTATATAAACTGATTTAAAATCGATTAGTGCACTTACTTATACATCCTATATAGGATAGATAGATATGCATACATTAGCTGCAAAGTCGTGCGTACACATATAACTAGAACAATTCATACGGTTAATTCTGCATGGCTGTGTAATATTCAAGGATTCCCGACCGCGAGATATGTGATGCATCTTTTATCGACTGAATTTCAAGTATTAACATATTGAATCGCTTACGACGGCTTATTAATAGTTTCGCCTTGTGGCGATAGAATGCAAATTGATCCGATGGCGGAGAGGGAGAAGTTGGCGGGAACGATCGATGACGCAAAAGCCAGGAGACCTTTTTCTCGCCTCTCTCGACGATCATTATCGCACACGCACATATACCCAAACACACGCACGCACACGCGTGCACGATTATAAGCGTTGTAATGTAAACGTATAATTTTGAAAGCTCTGGACCCTCGAACCTCGACTGCATTACAATGAAAATTTAATGTATATCATCGCGATATAATGGATCCGCGTATTTATTATTGACGGCCATCTTTACTCATTAGTGCCGAATGGTCGTACTTGAATTTTTTACGATAGACCGAGCCATAAGTTATAGACGACTTTTATATGAAAAAGTTACTACGGTCACAGAGAACGAATGTGTATTGCGCGTCGGTCAGAGCCATTACCGACTTAAATTATTCGTCGCGTGGAGAAGGATATTGAATTTCGTTAACGAAACATTTATTGGAAATGGTTTCCTGCCGTGTAGAATAGCTTTGATGCTATAAGTGTACTGTTAAAAGGGCGATTTTTGATCGTTTGAAGGGTACGCAGGTTTGGCTGAAAAAACAATTTTAACCTACGAGTTGCTCATTTCGATTGCAAATTTAATGCAATTTAGACCCAATGTTATTTAAATTCAGACATTCAAAAAACAACTTATAACGTAAAAAAAATTTCGAAAAATGCTAAATTTGATGCTTGAAACCTGAGCTACGAAAGTTTGCGTCATTTTAAAATTTAGTATTGTCAATGTATCGATAAAAAAACTTTAATTAGCATTGCTCACATCAAAATTGATTTGATATTTGGCATTGATCTCCATGGCAAAAGTCGCTGAATAAAATTTTCTACGGAAGGGAGTACAATTTAATTAAAAAATAAATCTGACGCTGTAACAGTTAATGGATTAAAATTTTATGCAAAAAGTGCAATTTATCTACAGACTGATATACAAGACGAGTGTAACCTTTTATGTATAATTCTGTATCAAAATACCATTTTGGCGTGGAATTTCAAAGCGCTGAACTGACAAAGAAGGTACATTTTCAAGTGCACCAAAACCAAGATCATTGCACATAATATTATTCGATGTTCAACGTTAATGATGGCTAAATCTAGTGACACCATTGAAACAACTTCTAGAAACTTGTAATCCTTTAGTTTTTATGCGATCGGTTCGTATAACCTTTAGTGTGCGAGTCCCGTCCAAATTCGATAAAAACTCCTGAAAAAGACATCTGAAGTGCTTGAGATCCACAGAAAAATGGTCCCCCTTCCCCCTCCTTTAGGATCAAGAAAGCTCTCGCGGCATTCTATACTCCTGTACGATGCATTCGAGCGTCCGACATTGTATGTGCTCGCGGAAAAACATGAAAGTGCGATTTTGTAAAAAAAAAAAAAGAAAGAAAGAAAGAGCGAAGCTTAAGACGACAGCGCCGCCGGTGGAAGGACGAGAGCGAATGGACGCCGACTGAAGTTTTCCAACCTCTTTTTGCCTTTCTTTCTTCCACTTTCAAAGCCCGGGAAGATATAATCGCGCCAAACTCGTCTTTGTAAAGATTTGCCTATGAAATGAGATGTGGAAAGTGAGGAAGGACAGATCGGATAAGACATTTTTTAGCTTTAGCCCGTGATATTTTTATCTGATTTATAGGGGCGTATAAAATACCATTATAACCGGTATTCCACAATCGACGAAAGTCATTTTTCATACTAACTTTGCGATTTTTAATTTTAAAGTCATAAATTAATATAAAAGAATACTGGTATAACGTTAATTCATAATTAATGCTTCAATTGTCAATGGAAATAGGGTCGACAATACGCTGCATATACATTTTGTTTACCTACCCCAGAAGTAGCATCCGTTTAACGCCCATAAACGTTTTAAAATTTAGAGCCATCAAAAAGGTATTCAACGTTCAATTGGATATAGCATCGAAACAGTTCCGGTCAATAAGAATGCAAATAGAACAACAATAGGCGATCAAGGTGGCAATTCACGTACTACTCGTACGGCTCTTTCACAAACGAAAAAGCGAAAACACAAACTATGCCTTCAAAGCCTTCCTGATACACCCGTAGCATATGGAAAACGGAATATCGGGTCACAGAATATAGATTCAGCGATTAAAAACAAACAAATGGGGATACCAACGATAATGGACTGATCAAACTGTAGATTACTTCCTTTAATCCTTATACCAATCGAAAAATATTTACTTTGTTTAAGAATCCGATCGATGGGAATCGCGCGTCATTAGCATGAAGCCGCACATACGTTCGTTCACTCTATTTCCTTCAATCCGTACGCCCTTCGACACAGATAACCATTCGGCGGACATTTGAGGGCAGGCCATAAGACGAAAGACATCATTCCCCGAGGTACTCGCAGCTCGCCCTCAAATCTTCATCTGCGGACACGAAATACCTCAGCCGTATCTATTTGACCTATGTAAAGGTCGTAACCTGCTACGAGAGCCCAACATGCAAGGTCTGTGCGCGTAAATCTTACGGGACAGTCAGCGTCGATGAGCCTCCCCACCGAGATTCTCTACTATCTACACTCAAATGGGAATGATTCATTACTCCGTACAAGTTTCAATGACCCAAATAGGACGAATCTTGTCTTTGTTCGATGTTTAATTGTTGGTCGGTAATAATCGAGTATTACGTGTATTTCATGATGCGATCAAAATTTAATACGCGCTCTCGGCTCTCGACATCAATTTGAATGCTTGGGGTCCTATACATATATATACATAAATATACCTGTGTTGCGATCGCGGATACTATACAATGGGAAAAAGCTCGATTCAATTAGAAATTTTCTAGCGTTCGTTCAATCGATGTAGAATCGCAATTTCATGATCAATTCATTTCGGCATCCACAGTTCTGATTCATAGTTCGATATAGAGCTGCGTATACAAGAGAAAATGCTTTGATACATTTAGCGATTGTTTCTAACAGTCGTGGAGCACTATAGTCGATTTAACAATGCTCGAAGGTGAGCTCGATTCTCCGAGGAATGCCCCCCGCAGGCCAAAAGATAGAGGAGCGCAGCTGCATACAAAATTTTGCGCGTTCGCTATAATGAATTTTGGATATTTCGCAGAAAATCGATTCTCCCTTTAGAGCGAAAACGCATCCTATTTATCGATCGCAATGACCTAGTACGACAGCCGCTGCTGCAGCGATCCTCCTGTATATAACCCATGCACATAGAAAATAGGTAAATTCGAGATACGGGGAAGATACGTTGGAACGACGAGAGGAGAAACGAGTCCACGAGCCAATGAAGTGAGCAATACTTCTCGTTCCCAGCTCTTTCTCTCTCAATGCCGCTGAAGTCGTTAAGGGTTCCGCGACGTTTGCCTCGCACACTCGTGATAAAGAGACAGAGAGAGAAAGAGAGAGAAAGAGAGAGAGAGAGAGAGAGAGAAGAAGAAGCGGCGGCAGCAGCAGCAGCAGCGAATGTCTTTGAGGAAGTTAGCCGAGTATGCATCGCATCAGTCATGCCGAAAGGCGAAACCCAATTTGTCGGCGAATAGCGCGAGGACTCGACCGTCCTCTCTCTCTCTCTCTTTCTTTCTTGCCGAGTGCTAGCGCGCATGCACCTTAATGGATTTCGTTGATTAAAATAGCGGAAATTCTTTCGTGCATTTTCGTCCTTTACCCCCCGCTCTTCCTCTCTCTCTCTCTCTCTCTCTCTCCACCCCATCGCTCCCCTACCGCTTATCCCGGTACTTTTAATTTTGCAAGCTGGTGGGAGGGGGTGAGAAGAGGCCGCGTGCTGAGCTAAGAAACGATGATGAGATTTCGTCGAGGGATAAGAAATATACACCTCGAAACTCGTGAATCTTAATTTCGCGTAATAACTCGTGTCGGACCCGCTATTGCTGCTGGTGCTGCTGGCCCCCAGGATTCATCCCTGGAATTTTCTCTACTTTTGAAGGGAAGAGAGTCCTACTTTTGCGAGGTAAGGAGTGAGCGAATAGGAGCGGAGGGAGTCCATTTAGATCCCGAGAGGAAACTTTCATATTTAGATTTTAATGGTTTTGATCCTTCGTTTTTCTTATTCATGAGATTTTTAAGAGATTTCTGCTCTCCCTGTGTGCCTTTTTTTCTCTCTTCTTTTTAAGCCCGGAACGTAGATGGATCAAATTATGAAAATTTCCTTCCCGCATTTAAGCTGCCAATTTTGATCTTTTGTTGTCCACTTTTAAGACCAACTCTGGCACTTTAACAAATACAATGCGAATAGTAATAGCTGGTTATGCTACAATAGGAATCGATATAATAAAGTCAGTTAACGGAAACACAAATAGAAATAATTGAACTAAAATTCAATATCCTATTCTGGCAAGTATGTACAAGTAGCAACGGTCATGTTCGCGCGAGTACAACGATCACTTAGCTATGTATCCAACTGGTCCCATCGCATCAATATCATTTTCTACGTCATCACTCGCAAAATAAGAATACCCCACGTGTACCACGAATTGGAAATAACACGTATTACAATCTATAACAACTTAGCGATTTCGCTTCGGGGTAAACCGCGTTCGTGTGCGCAGCAGGACGGGGGTAAGGAAAAACTTTTCCGCGCGGTCCGACGACGGGCACAAAACCAATTCCTGGTATTATATATATATATATATATACTTATGTACGATTAAAAACAACCTGAAGTTAGTCAATAGAAATTTGTTTAACAGTCGGTCGCGCGCGAGCGTCGGAGAACTATCCGCGCCGAAGGAAATAAAATTCTTTTTACCCGCGCTATAAAAATAAACGACAGATTTAAAACTTTGTTTCCCAAGCTTATTCTTTTTAGCCCTCAGGATATACGCAATAGACAATTGTACGGAAGAGTTCTATCACACACACTTCCCCGACAAGACTGAAGAAAAATCCAAAGCGATAAATGTCAAAGGAATAACTTCCTCGTGCTCCCGAGACTCATAAAGCCTGCGCGAATTTAAAAAGTAGTAATCCACGTTCTTAGTAAGCTGTATACTTCCGTTATACTTTTAAAATCGATGACGATATATATAAGCTTTGACGAAAGATCGATAACGTAGAGAAAGAACATTGAAAAATAAACGTATCAGCAGCCAGATAATTACCATAATCGTGTCATCGAGCGGCGATGAACTAATAAACTCCTAGATAATCGTTCGGGCACCTAATACGCGCGAATTAAAAGCGTAAATCCCCACCTCTCCCCTCCCTCGCTTGTCGACCCGAACGATAAAACTCAGCGAGTAATAATTAGTAACGCGCCGAGTCAGTCGTCCGCAATCTTCACCCCCCGCGCGCGCGCGCAAAAATATGCAAAGTCCACGTATATAAAAGCCGCTTGTCCAGGGTAGGAGGACGACTAAACTGGCACTATCGCAAAAGGCTTCTCACCTCTCCGTGGCAGTAAAAAAGAAAAAGAAAAGAAGCAAAGCGGGAAAAAAAGTGTCGCGTCGCGTCTCTCTCTCGCATTACGTCAGCAGCAGCAGCAGCAGCAGCAGCAGCAGCAGCAGCAACGGCGGCGATAAGGCGAATCCTAATTAAGGGTTTATCCGTGAAACAAGACCAGCAGAAGAGCGAGCAGCCGACAACGCGTCTCTGGCTCCTGCTCCCGCTCCCCTATACCGGCTTGCGGCGCTTCTTTTTTGGCTATGTCTCTCGCGCTCGGCCTCCACTACTACCGTGTGCCGCTCCTATAGCCCTGCACCATCGCCATCCTCCCCCTCCGCGTCTACTCTCTCTCTCTCTCTCTCTCTCTCCGTAGCCAGCTTAATACCCCAGTCTTGGCGCGTCCTCTCTCTCTCTCAGGTCCCCGACGCGCACGTATACACAAGAAACTCTCGAGACATCGGCTTTTCTCCACTGTATATAGCTCCTCTCTCTCTCTCTCTCTCTCGCGTCGAGAGACGCATATAAGAAAAAGGAGCGAGTGGTAGCGGCCGAGAGAGCGGCTCTGGAGATCGGCCAAAAATGATTCGTTTCTCGTGATTGTACTTCGTAATACCGGGCCGCCACCGCCGCCGTCGCCGCCGCCGTCGCCGCCGCCGCCGCTTGCACGCGGGGATTCCTTGTCGCCGTTGCTGCAGCTTCTCTCTTTCTTCCTCTCTCTCTCTCTCGCGTGCGCTCTCTCGGCATCTTCGGCACGTGCAAGGAGACGAGGGCCTTTACCTCCGACACTCGGTCGCTTGGTTGCAGGTGCTTCTGAGAGAGAAAGAGAGAGCTAGAGGGGCGAGTCAGATGTACGTGTATATATGTAGGCTGCGGGTGGCTGGCCTTTTTTCTAGATCGATATGAAAATGTATATATGTGGGGAGAGAGACGCGACACGTATAAAAAGTATGAGAGAGAGAGAGAGAGAGAGAGCTAAAGAGAGTCTACTACGAAGACACGGGCCGCGAATTTTAATCTTGAAAAGGGTCGTCGCTCGTGCGCGTGACTTTCGAATGATGAAGGGTTTGAAGCTCTTCTCCTTCGATATTGTGTACCGCCCGCTACTCTCTCTCTCTCTCTCTCTCTCTCTCCTTTGTGCATGTGTGCGGAGGAATATGTGTGTAATATAGGATGGAAGTTTTCTTTCTTTTTTTTTTTCGAAATACGCGCCGGCTGTTTGTTGTCGCGTGCCTTGGCTTTTCAAATTTCTGCTTCCGGTATGTCATTTTTTATAAAAGCCTCGCCGTATCTTTATCCTAGTATATGCGCTCGCGCTTCTCTTTTCCTTATATACCGAGAGAGCCTTGTTTTATATTTAGCCCCTCTGAAGGCTGAAACATTCTTTCTTTTCAATATCCCGACTATGTCTTGTAGATCGCAATATTTAATGTCTCATATCGATCGAGATGCGTATTTATATATAAAAATTCGAGATATTTGTGTACAATGGCGCATTAAGAATATAGTTCTTGTAGATACAAAGTAAGAGCTTTGAATAAGCATTACATATATTTGTTGGTTAGTTTTTAATGCTGAATAAAAAGATGTTGATGTATAAATATTAGATCGCGTTTTTAAAATCGCAAACTTTACTTTAAACTTTACGCCGTACGTTTTGTATATCTTTAAAAAATGCACGAGCTTTCACGTCCAAAGAGTTGGTTTTCTGCTCTTGACAGCGTCGGGAAATGATAAATATTTGATGAAAAACAAACGAATATAATAATTTTGTTTATACGGCCTGAATATGAAGCTTCCTCAAATGTAACATTTGCAAGTTTTATGCAAAAAGTGCACAGATAAGACGATGTTCTATTTCCGTTGTAATAATATAATATATTCTCTATTTTTGCATTGATGCAATTGTCAAATCCAAGTGAGCTAAAGTAACACGTTTGTGAGACAGATTCAGGCAACATTTGAAATTGAATATTCCATGCGTAGTAAAGTAAATGCTTTTTTGAAAAGTTTGGCCGTATTGTGTAAGGAGAAATCGAAGCTAAGAATGACCATCACCTAACTTTGCGGCATTTTCCCAGACCTTTGACTATATTTTACAAAATGACGTAAATCTGAAGAGACATATTTATTCTTTAATGAAATATGAAGGGTACTTTTCTGCTTAAATATATAGTAGAAACGTTTATAAATCGGATATTCATATACTTTAATAATATATACATTAAACTGGTCAGTAAACCGGTCATGCAAAACTGCGCTACATTATTTTTCTCCAGAAATTTTAGGAGGGTGTTCTTCCCTTCTTTTTGTGAAATATGCATATGAACTATCTTTCTATTGACGAAAACAATGTAAGGTTACGTGACAGTCATTAGTTCCCCATAAATAATAAAATAATTTATAAGATATTCATATATAATACAATATCGAACTTCCACTTGCTTTATAATTTTGAGAAAAGAAGCCTTTGACCTTGTTCAGGTATTTATAGTCAGTACAAAGGCAAGACGACAAACAAATGCATGCATAATGCCTCGGTTAGAGGGACACTGTATAATTAGACTGTTTGAATTGGTCTATACGGTTTTCGGGATATGGACTGAGCGTTAAGACCTTTGGATTAACGCAGCATTAACCGATGTCTAAGTGACTGTGTGTGCGCGCGTGTGTGTCTACTGTTCCAGCTTCGATTCGATGATTAGCGTAGCGAAGCGCCAGACAGTTTGATGCATTGAGTAATAGGCGAATATGACTGTGTCAAAACCCTTTGCGAGCTTTGCTCGCAGCAGAGGAATAATTTATCATCTCTGATTACCTCTACGGTCTGATTACCTGTACATAGATTAAGAATAGAATAGACTTGCGGTTTTAAAAAATTTGAGGAATTTTTCTTGGATGGTTTTGAATACTTGAGTTCGGTAGAATAATGAGCTCATTTAACTTAAGTATCATTTTAACTCTTATAACGTAAAACATACGATCGGTATACATGTAATATTGTAATGGTTTATGCAAATGTTAGGATTACTTCGATAATTGAAAATGTTAAATCATGTACGAACATTTCGCGCAACTATTTTCGAAACTTATCAGGTGATGCGGAAAATTCGCTCATTCATTTTGTCCTCTTATCTCGGAAAAAATTAAACTACACTCCTATCCCGAGATTACTTTGAACGAAAACCATGGAATTTGATCTCCCACGCCTCCAAACCTCCCCCCCAAACTCGGGGATAAGTTGTCGACGAATCGAGTCAAATCAATCCATGCTGACAAAGACCCCACAGACTTTCCGTTCGTCGCGACAATGCCTACAACACACCTACCACTGTTCTTCTCACTCTATCTCTCAGGTGTTGTTGGACGCGCGAATATACGGCCAAGCTCGGCCGCGAGATTCAAACAAGTCTCGTTGCTCCCTTTCCCGCTCTCTCTCTCTCTCTCTCTCTCTCTCTCTCTCTCTCTCTCGGCAAAGTTATCGAGAATGGTCGAGAGCGATCGCAGTTGCACAAAGTCGTTTGGCCCCCGCCCGGTGGGGTTTGCGCGATTGGACATGAACGTCGGTGAAGGAAAAGTTCGCCTAGCCGAGAAAGAGAATCCGCGAGCGCGTGATTCCCACTGGAATATCTCGGGAGGGACAGACACCGACGCCGTCGCCTCGGAATTCCATCTATAGCTGCATCAGCACAGCCATCGACTTTATCTCTGCCGGCGCGCTGCTCTCGCCCTAATATATCTGTATATATCGAAGATCAGATATCCGTAAAATTGAAATCCGAGCTGTCCTTTGCCATGGGCGTCTCATTGTGGCTATATAATAAGAGCGAAACGAGATGACGGGAGCAAGAGACACAGCCTCGGAAGGTGTGCGTGCGCATATACGTGCGCGAGTATGTTTCCCCCCGGGAAGTTTGATGATGGCAAAGTTGGCTAATTGCGCCCTTTCGACGCTCCAACTTTTGCCGCGTGTATACATGGAGCCTTTATGCTTTAGGTCCAATGTTTGTCTAATCGTAGCTAAGCGCAATCGAATTGTACCGGTCAGAGATCGAAAGCTCACTCGACGCTCTCATTTGCTCTTTATATCTGCCGGACCCTTTTTCCACACGGTATGTATACCGCTATTGCTCTGTGCTACGTCTATACGACGCGAGCGAGGTGAGCAATGTTACGCAATTACACAAGAGCGCATTGACCGCTGAGCGTTAGGGTGTGTCGTGGAAGCGAAGAGGAAAAAGAGAGGGAGAGAGGAAAAGGACATACATTGTCTACAGAGAATATAGACTTGTATTGAATACACATGGACATACAACGAACCGACTGATTAAAAGTGAAATTCGCTGAGACCATATACTGGAGCTGTTGTTAGTTTGATAAAATATATGCGTGTGGATAACTTGTCAAGTGTGTGATGCTACACTCCTTCTGGAAGGAATTAGATGTGGCTATATAAAATTTTTGAACCTTTTATATAGCTAAGTATAGCGATCCTATAATAAAAACTATAGATATTGTGATTCTTTAGAATATTAGAAATAAAATTTTGTACTGCTTTTTATTAGACCTCTTATTGAAAGGATTTATTTTTGGTCTGTATTTTGCTTAAAATAATGCAGAATGACACGAAACGCGAACAAAATCTTACGTTTCAATAAAGAATCAAACGATGACTGCTCTTTCTCTTTGGTCGAAATTAGTCATCTACCATTGCAGAGCGAAATAACTTGGAAACGTAAATAATAGTACGTTGAGTTTGTAGACCAGGCTATTTTACTCGTTAAAAAAAAAAAACTACTTATACAATGTAGAACTTATTCGCGCTTATATTCCTTAAACATTTGCGCACCGATCCTACGCGATGGAGAAACAATCTATTTTCGAAAGTATACACAATGACAAACAAGGCAAACACATCGATGCCCCCGAACAATAGGAAAGGCCACGCGCGCGTGCAAAAGTTCGTCCCACCTTCTCTCGCATCGGCATCAAAACGCCTCCGAGCTAACAAACTCTCAAGGATTCAAAACTTCCGTCGAATTCGCTCACTTCCATATTCAACACAGGATCCAGCCATGACGAATAAAAGTGTACACACACACACACACACACACACACACACACACACTCGCATGCACACATATCGATATCGCTGGTCCAATATATATATACAGACATTGATCAATCGGCGGAGCTGCCTCCTTATTCTTTCACCATGTACATATATACCCACGTGTAGACGATGATACTACGCCTCTCTCTCTCGGTCTGTCCCTTTATATATTTGTTTCCGCGATGTGTGCGCGACAAGCGAACGATAGCGCGCCTACGAGAAATGAGGAGAGCGAACGAACGAAAGCATCACGGCACACAGCAGCTGCTCCTATATATATACGACGTAACGGGGGGGCAGCGGCAGCGAGGAGTAGGGCGCGCGCTGAGAGAAAGAGAAAGAGATGCTGCTGCTGGAATAGCCGTGGCAAGAGAGAGAGAGAGAGAGAGGAGAGGGTTTCGTGCTTTCGTCGTCGTCGTAGTCGTCGTCGTCGTCGTAGCTGCTCCTCGTTCGTTGCGGAAACAGATATTATCTTCCTTGACAAGGATATTAGTTTCCGCTCGCATGGAGAAATGGGTCGACGTTGAATCGGCAAAGGGAAGGGACCCGAAAGAAATGGATAGACAGACAAACCGCGCTCCTCCTGCTGCTGCTGCTGCTGCTACTGCTGCTGGTTCTGGTGTGAGACCAAGAGATTCCTCCTCCTCCTCCTCCACCTCTCCTCTTCTGCTTCTTTCTTTCTCTCCGTCTTCCTTGCTACTCGCTCCTCGTGGTCTGTTTCCCTAGACCTTTAGCTCTCTCTCTCTGTCTCTCTCTCTCTCTCTCTCTCTCTATTTTGCGCACGCGTGCTCCTCATATACTTCATTTCTCGCTGATATATGATCCACTAAAAAGACTAGCGCAAGTCTCTGCGACATGCTTCGTGGTATTCGCCTCTACTCTCCCCACTACTAATTCTCTACTGTACTCTTTGAGCTTGCCTTTTTTTCCCGCATATACCCCCGTTCGTTTTTGCCTCGTTGCCTCTTTACCACTGGGCTACATGCTGTACAAGGATTTGATCTAGACCAGTTGTTTTGTCCGCTCGTTCCTTTTTTTGTTTCTTCTTCTTTTTTTGCATCTCCCGTCCGACCCCCGCTTATCAATTTACCTCGGCCAAGTGAGTTGGTTTTAGATTTTTGCCCACCCCCCCGGCCGCACGTTTACAAACACAGGCACAAGTGACGCGCGCGTTCTGTCACTGTCGTTGTTTGTTCCTTCTACTGTGCATTAAATGAGATATAGTCGACACGTGATGGATACAGATTGGCTATTCTGATTTGACACGATAATCCGCGGGTACGCGAGACTGGGAATGGGGTAGGGGGTGTGGGTATAATAGGGACTACTCGTCGCTTTCCTCGCTCTCCGGCTATATGTTTGTTTTGTTGCTCGACGGGGCTTTATTTGATTATTCTTTGATTAATCTCGTTCGCCAGGCGATACGCAGCCAAGTGAATTCGCTTTTAATTAATATATTTATCGTCCGAGATTTAATTAGGCCCGGTGCGAGAGAGCCTATAGTGTTTGGTTAGGGAAATAACTCGAACGGTAAATAAATCTCGAAAGTTACGCGAACGCGCTGCTGTTGCTGCTCGTTAACCAATTTTCGCACGGCTCATTTTGATCATTCTTATAGTTTAGTTTACGGCTAGTATATGATGTACATGGTCGTTCCACACGGATACGGCGATACGATTAAAATCCTGAATAATGCACGTATTCGTGACACATAATTTAACCTTGTATAAATGAATTTTAAATATGAGCAAGCTTCAAGCTATGTATAAATACTTGTGATCGATATGCCATTTGTTCGATCGAACATTGAATAATATATCTAAAAATATTATTGTGCTCCTGACACGCTTGTAGATATATATGGGATACATTATTGAAAAGATGGACTGGAAACAAATGAAGTAAGGACAGTAATTGCAAGAGGCTGGTATAGGTGCAATTTATGTCGGGGCAAGACTTTTATTAGATGGACACATAAATAATCATCCATATTGTCAGTGGACCGAACGACCAAATTATTTTCGCAGCGCGCAGCCTTTCAACTAGGCCACATACATTTTTCACTCCCGAAATAGTGAGAGAGTGAGAGAGAGAGAGAGAGAGAGCAGGAAAATACTAACACTCATTAATCCTTCCCGCTTCGCCCTCTCTACATCCATGTCGAAGGTCATTCCGCAGAATTGCAAGACTACAGTCCAATGCGGTCAGCTGATAAAACGACCCGATTATCATTATTTATGCACCTCGACCATTTCCTCCCTCTCTGCCTTCATACTCTCTCTTTCTCTTTCCCTCTCCGATACATTCACACGAACAAGTTGGTCGGCAGAGAAGAAAAGAAGGAAAGAGGGAGAGAGAAAAAACGATCAGGAATTTTTCGAGATCCCGCGTGCGATGCTGGCGCAGTCAAAAATCAGCGAAATAATAGCGTTTTATCAATGAGGGTGCGCTATATGACCGAAAGAGTAAACGGGCGTGCAAACACACACACACGCGCACACACACACACACACACAGACAGAGAGACACATCGAGACGCAGATGGCGAGGTTCGCGTTTTGCGCGTCGCGCGTCGGTCGCTGAACGGCCGATAACGGGGGGTAGATTTATTGTTTAGCAACAAATGCCCGGGTGTCCATCTTCCGACGAGCGCCGTCGAACAATATGATAGCCTCGACGCTCACACACACATACGAACAGTGAGAGAGCGCGAATTCTCCCCACGGGCGAGCGCGAAATTTCGAGGGATTAGATAGCGGAATTATAAATCGCTGCCATTTTCGTGGCGATCGTACGCCACATTTCTTGTTTTTCGCTGTTTTATGGTTTTTTTTTTCTTTTTTCCACTGCTGCTGCTGCTGAACGCGGCGCGGCGGCGTCGGTGCGCACACGCGTATATGTTTAATGCCGCATGGCTGCTGCTGTATATGGTGGTTGCCCCCTTTTGCTCGTGGATTTTCGGGCCGAGAGCGCGAGAAGTCGCGATATTTTCCGTGCCGTGTGAGCGGGGCCCCCGGAGTTTCTTAGGAAAATAAACGCGCGGCCGCGCGCGACTCTTTCCTTTGTTGGCCTTTATATACGGGACGTAGGGGCGAGCGAATGGCTGGAATTTTTCACTCCGCGGGGAAAGAGTTCCGATTCTCCGTTTATAACTCCCTGTATATATGGGAAGAAATTTATTTTACGGGCTTATGTTGTGTATAGCGTTCAGAATGTCGATGAAATTCTGGACTGGATTCGGGGGAGGCAATTTTGGGCCAATATTTGCCGAACTATGCGCTCTCCCATGATTAAGTTTCGGTGTGCGGGGAAGAAAACGTTTTGCTCTGTTGTTGAACTTACAAATTGCTATTTCACCAAACTCTTTCCTGGCAGGTCTTTTTAATCGTTAGACATATACCCTTTTTAATAACGCTCAAGTTACGTTTGACGGGAAATAAACTGCGCTGCATTTAGGCATGACTGCAATGTTTGGTTGAAATGTATTTTTATAACATTTAACGCGTTGGGAAACAAAAAAAAAGTTGATGCGTATTGCGCGAGATTGCTTTTGTTTTTCATTTCATCCTGTTTTTATGATTTCGAATGTGCCAAGCTTAATTGACGTTATATTTTATTCTGTGCATGTGACATTAAAGTTGAAATGATGAATGTGGCATGACGAAGAAAATGCAAAAAGTGAATAACGCTTCAAAGTTTATTTTCACGAACCAAAAATATTAAATCTAATTTTTTTTATCTTCTAAAAAATATCTGTTTTCCTTTAAAAGTGTTATGAAATGATAAATAAATCAATCAAAATATAGTTTTTTTGGAAGCATACGGAATGGGTTCGTTTCCAAAAAATCACGATTGCCACATTTTTTGAAGTATTTATGACACACGGTTGATGTACTGCTGAAAGATTACGCGGCGCGCCGATATTATCTCTTGAATTTATTCGTTAGAGTACCATATTTTTTTCATTCTTCAAATGTAGGTGTTATTTCATTTCACCTACATTTCTAAAATCAATAATTCCATTTCATATAGAAATTTCCAAAATATATTTTCGTATCACGACACTTTATCACAAATACATTGTTATAAAAATTAACATTATGTTAATAGAACCATATAATTTTGTTTTCACTACCATTTGAAATCAAACAATCATTTCAAACAATTTTCATTTATTTTCCAAGCTAACAATTCCATAGCAAAGTTCATCGGAAATGAAACCAATTTTTCTGTATATCTTTATCCACAGCTTTAACCGTTGTTTTTCAGCACGAGATGCACGTTTTCTCTTCCGCACTAATTCTTACTATATGCATTAAAAAAAATTCTATTTTAATATCTCAGTAAAAATGTATATTAAAGCTGCTTTGAACGGGGGAACAGAGAATCTCCAGAAGCGAAAGACACGTGCCATGTATAAGCTGGAAGCACAAGGCAAGTTCAAAAGAAAGCACCGAAGAGATGACTCTCTACGCGAAGTTCAAACGCAAATCTCTTTATCTTCAGCGGTGTGCTGTTCTGGTTCATCGAGGCACAAACTGAGAGGCCTCGTCACCCGCACACACTGGCTCTCTATGCTCTGCGCTGTGCGACGGTGTACAGCCACCTAATATACTTATGACGCTTGATGGCGCTGCCAATAGGTGGCGAACCTCTGAGTTTGCTGCTCGCTCAACTGAGTGAGTATCATAGGCGAGACACATCAAACAACTAGGAACACGGCCTGTAAATAAACCCACGACCTTCGCTCCAGCATCTACACTCTGTCAATGTAAAGTAGCGGAGATTCACTAGTTTCTAAGGGAATATATTTGATTATGGAAATAGTTAAGAGTGTGCTCGTATAAGAAATGAATTTTACTCTTTGTGTTTGAAGTAGTTGCAAGTCGGTCACCAATCTAATAATACTGCTTTATGTAGTGAAAATATATTAATAAAATAATGAAAATTTCATTTTGAAACTAATATCACTGAACGAAGTACATCCGAGTAGAAATTGTATATTTTTAAGCGTAATAACCAGTGAGAATGTAACTAAGGAATAGCAACGGATTTATAAAGAAAAAAAAAACAAAAACTATATTCAAGAACAGAATAAGCCAAGTGCAGAAGCCAGAGTGCAATCGCAAGAAGAAGAGGCAACATAATTTCGAAACACTTTAGTCGGCGGTATTTATTTTTTCGCGCAGCGCAAATCTGTGCGTAAGCTCATGAAAAGGAGAGACCGCCGTGCGCCGCACCGATAATCCCAGGCAGGATAATTAAAAAGCCCCTCTCGACTCGTTCTCTGTCGAGGCAAAAAGGTAAATATAACCCAACCACCTCCTTGCTCCGCACGCCACAAACAGAACTATATTCCGGCTCATTAGCTCTACTCTCTCTCTCTGTCTATCCTCTTTCTTTCTCTCTCCTATCTCTCTTCTCCCGCGGCGCTTGCATTTTTCGTCTCTCTAGCCTGGCGCGCACTTGGGTTAGCGAATCGCAGAAGTATTACGGCTCCGCACGCCCACTTTTTCGACTGCATTCCTCTCTTTCTCTCTCCCTCGCGTTTCTCCGCGCAAAGCTTTATCCCCGGGATACTCTTTCCGTTTCCCTCTCTCCCTCTCTCTCTCTCGCTTGCGCTCTCGCGACCCGAGGATATAAATTCCGCTCCTTTTCTCGCCGAAGCGCGCTATGTGCAGCGGCCGTACGCGCAAAAGGGAGGAGTTTTTGAAGTAGAGAACCGTTAAACCGAGCGAGCGGAGCGCAAGCGCGAGCGCGAGCGCGCTTATATGAGAGAGAGACTCCGCAAGATAAGAAGCAGACTGCAAGAAGCGCCCGAGTCTCCTTTTCTCTCTCTCTTGCTCCCGAGCTCTTCTCTGCCGCTGCTAGGGTGCTCTCGACTCGTATAATTTATTACGATTCGGTGCTTTGCCCGCGAGAGAGCTGGAAAGGAAAAGAGAAAGAGAGAGAGAGAGAGAGAGAGAGCTGAAGATAAGAGAGAGCGAGAGAGGTTTTTTAGCGGAACGAGGCTGCGGTTTTCCGCGCGCGTTGTTTTTCTCGCGGAGAGCACCACTCGGGAAGAGAGAGGGAGAGAGAGAACAATGAAAAATACGGGGTTCCGAGGCGATGACCCTGAAAGAGGATTCTGCGTTTATGTGGGCAAAGAAGGAGGACGACAGGGAATAGGGGAGAGGGGAATCGATGAGTTTTAGGTACGAGTGAAAGCTATCTCTCAGGCGTAACGCGCCCGCGGCGGCAAGTTGAATTTTTATCTCGGCTAAGGGGTAGGGGAAGAGAGAGAGAAAGCTGGTTAAAGTCGAGGGTGCGTTCGCCATGCTTGATTAAGCTTTCCATGTCCGGCCTGTGAGTCATTAGAGAAATCGGTTTTTTTTTTCCACGCGTCGTTGCGCCCTCCCCCCTCCCCCCTCCCCTCCTGCCATTCTTTTCCCCCCGAGACGCTGCTTTTATTTGATTAGAGTGCTTTTCTTTATTTTTTTTATGGGTTTACTTCGGTGTCGCGCGACGGCCTTCTGCGAAATCCAATAGATTAATGCTTTTAATCCTCCTATTTACCATTTTGTGGGTTTGGTGTTCTTTTTTTTATTCTCGGAATAAGTACCCTCGGCGGATGGGGAGGATTTAAAATGCAAAATTCCCTTTAGCTGGTGTATGTAATTTCGAAATAATTCTCGCGGAAGTGAGATAAGGGATGTTTTGCTTTGTCTAAGTGCAATTGTAGTCCGCCTGTATGTTTTTCATGATAACGCTATTTTATATTTTGTTTTCCCGTGATTTCGTAAATAAATAAATGACTAAGTTAAACGGTAAATTTTATAAATGATTTTATTTAAGATGTTTATTTTTGTATAACACATGACAGCTTTCATGAACAATTAAACAAAAACAAATATTTTGATGAATTTGTGAATAAATTAATTTCACTAAAAACTGATAAATTTATTTCACAGCTGTTTTTTTATATTTCATATGCTAAATGCAATTTTTTGTATGAATTTTTTAAATAATACTTTTCACAAAATTGAAAGGGCTGTCTAATAATAATACTCAATGACTATTATTTGTAAATACAATAATTATTATGAGGTACATGCTGTGGGTGATGAAATAAATCGCAAGAGCACACCAATTACAACTTTCATATCAAACTTATATTGAATTACACTTGTTTTAAATTATTATACTTTTACAACATGACTTATGATTACTCTTTTACAAAATTACGTATTATTAACACTGTTACAATTAAGGTTATCTTTATGATGTGAGGCAGCTCGTAATTGTATAGGTTTACGTATTGAGGATATGTGAGTGACGCAACAATCTCTCTCATAGAGATAACTCACCTGGTGAATTATTCAGATTGGCGACAATAGTGAGTATGTCCGCTGCTATCAGTGAACCGTTCGGCACGACTCTCCTCGCTGTTCACTAACACTGACACGGGTCTTTGAAACAAGCGCACTAAATATTATTGATTGTAATTGCGACTGGACGCTGACCAATTGAGTACCTATGCCTCTCCGAGTGGGACACGTGGGTGCCTAACCTCAATAATTTGAGTTTGCTTACCTGAGAGCCAAAGCGATTGTATTAATCGTCACGAGTGACGAGTTGTTGCGTAAAGCAGGTGAGCTGTCCCGCTGAGTTGTCCGGTGCTGTTGAGTAGAGCCAGTGATGAATTTCTTGAGTCGATCCGATGAAAGTTGTAGAAGTCGTTGCTGACGAAGTTGCCTCGTGGAGAGCTGTTATCAGAGAGAGCATCCTTGTTCTATATCCGTCTTCTCAGCCTTGAACTTGACACTACATGATTCATTTACATGGGAGAGCGCGAGAGAGACCGAAATATAGGGAACATACCCGGCTAGTCAGTACAGCGTTTCAGCTGCTCTGCCTAGACTGCACGAGATGCTACCGCGACGTGGCGGCGCAGTGAGTCTAACCGCTCTGACAGTAAGCGCGGGAATTCAAATTATTGCATTCCCAAACAACTATAATGATATGTAGGTAAAAATCTGATGGCTGGCTAAAGAACTTATTAGTTCAAAGCCGAAAGCAGCCGTGTCCTAGGGAGACTTTTGGCTTACGTTACAGAAGGAAACTCAGGATAGCAGTAGAACGACTCACTTGCCATTGCTGGGTGAACTATCGCCTCGAAACTATGGACATGAACGTAACGTATGAAAGCAGATTCCGCATAGAGAGCAGCGCACTGCATTTCTGCGCGAATGTCTCGGTTTGACGGGCTCGAAGCTCAGAATTTTCGGGTAGAGACTCAGGGAACTCGAGTGAGCTTAAAGAATTAAGATTAGGTATACGATCATTGAATTTATCAAGCATACGGAAAGTACAGATTAAATCTGCAATGAGACAAAAGTGGATGTGAGTACAGTGAGTCCTGTAAGTCCTCGAGCAACCGCTGAAATATTAATAATATTTAGTGAGATTGAAACAATAACTTATAATTTCGCTATAGCGATATTTTATGTTATACACTGCATACGTAAGAACAAATGTAATGTAAAATTTTTAATGTCGGGTGATCATTACTGTGGTACATATAAAACATTGATTTGTGTATGTTCCAGAAAACTCCTAGGTTCATTTGCGCACAGTATATTTAGAGCTATTCAAATGCATGAAAAATTGATAAGGCGTCGCGTACTCGTTCAACCTATATTCAAGAACATACGGTTCGGAAAATGACCCGCGGGCCACCGAGATGTTAACTCCCTTATTGGCTGTCGTGGCCTTTATTAGATTTGTATTTTATACGTTTCAGTAAAACCGCAGATTCAACCCTTTCTACCGTGCATACTTACTTTTTAGAAGTCTTCATATATTTTCTTTTTACGACGAGAGATTTCTCGATTTTATGAAGAGTGAAAGAGCACCATATGCTTTTTTACCGATGTGATATTGAAAAAAAAAGGAAAGGAAAGAAATGAAAATTGTGTTGGATTCGTAACTCGTACATTCGAAAATCAATGCGCATTTGTAGAGCTATCCACGTTCTGTTTTTATTCTATTGAACGTGCACAATTTTAAAACAGGATCACTAATACAAGCGGCAGTTCTGTTATGTGACTGCGTAGGTTAAAAAACAAGATCAATTAAATTTTTATTTACGTACTCCCGATTTAAAAAGGAGCACGTCAAAATTAGTTATTTATCGTAAAATTGATTATCAGTTATCTTTTATTTTAGTGACGCGGTCAGTCACTAAACTGAAGCATGTATTCTCCAATGAAAGTAATTATTATACTATTTTAATATTATTAATAAAAAAAAACATTTTCAGACTAAAACAAGTAATTATTGCATACAAAATAATTAATGCTAGTATTTCAAGATAACACTTTTTTATTTGGAGCTTAAATGAATTAATTTAAATGCCATATTGAAAGTAAATGCCCCTTCTACCGTGTCACCACGTAAGCTAATATTAATTTCGAACTTGAATAACTGTGAAACACATGAATTGTTTGATCTTCCAGGAACGATGCAAAATGTAATTTGATCATGCATAAGCTATTGCAATTAGTTGTACTTAAAATAAAATTGCATTAGGTAATACACGGAATATTAGGAGTTTGCGGAACATCATCAATCAATTTACTCATTACATGCACTAACCGAGAATATAATAAATTGAACTGATATATCGAGGATAGACATATGATTATTTATTTGCGTAGCAAAGAAAACATTTGAAGCATTTAGTAATTATTTTCATTAGCAAGATAATAAAGCTTCTAAGATAGGTATATATATTAAGGCTGAAGTAGTCCACTATTATAGATTTTATACTTATAGGATATACAACACATTATAGCTGGTTTTCCTCATATAGCTCTTTCTCCGTCTAATTGAATTCGTCAGTAAATACCCGGCAAACCTTCCTACAGCTCTTTATTTAGCTCCCGCGCGCGATTTCATTAATTAATCAAAAAATAATAAGAACTTCTTATCGATCTCGTGCAGCCGTTGTATTCGATTAAAATGATTATTTTCGATTCGATTGACGAGGGGAAATAAGAAACTAAAAGCTTCGTTCTAATTATCGTTACAACTGTTTTTAGCCGCTCCTGCTCGCGTTTCTCTCTCTCTCTCTCTTTCTCTCTCTCTCTCTCTCTCGCTATATGCGCATTTAATTGATTTACTGTGAAATCCCGAGAATTTCCAGATAATTTATCACCAACAAGAAGAAACGAATCAATTTGCACTAGGAGAGCACGACGGCGGCGGCGTAAGCGCGCTTTAAACGAAAGCTCAGCAAAGAGCAAACGGGATAGAGCCGTTTTCAGCTTTATCCAACCGTTTCCCACTTCCGCCCTTGCTCCGTCGGTGCACATAAAGCCTTTCGATATCGCTCTAAACTTCTCGATAGTTCAAAAATTCCACGAATATAATCTGTTTAAAGCGGATTAGGTTAAATAAATAAACGGGAAAAATATTATTGGTGCGGGCTGGGAGGAACTTTTTGGCGATTGGCGAACTTTTCGCTTGTGCGCACGTACGCGTGATTTAGATACTATGAAATATGCAGGATTTTTAATTTCTGAATATTCTTTTAATTCGCGCGAATTCGCGTTAGGCTACTTGCGATAAATCCGATGATTATGCTATTTACACTTACGTTTCATAAATTTAATTTAAAATTTTTAATACTGCAATAGTAAGCTAATGAAAATGCGAGGAAACCTAAAACCATATATATACTCTCAGCGCTACGCAAAATCTTCCAAGACACACAGCAATTTCGAACTGCCTTTCCATTATTCCCAAGTAAAAGTCAATAAACCGAAATTTCTTTTACCGGAGAGTCCCCGAGAGTCCTTTGAGTCGGGTTTAATTTTCCAAATACAAGCGGCTGTTGCGTGCATGCATATTCTATATCGGCACGTCGGCAGCGTGGGGAGCCGAGAGAGAGAGAGAGAGAGAGAGAGAGAGAGAGAGATAGCGTAGCGCGCGACCAAGGCTGACCGAAAACCGCGGCTTGGTGCAGCCTTGCGGTCTTGTTAACCCCCCCTGGAGCGGGCCGAACGAACATGCGACTAAATTGGTCGTGAATTCTCTGGTAGGAAAAGAAAGGAGAAAAAAAAGACGGGGAGAAGGGAAGCCGAAGGGACGAGAGAGAAAAGTTTTCCGTGACTGGGCTCCGCGCCGCGCGACCCGACCCCCACCGTCTCCCCTTCTTTACCTTTTTCCTTTTTTATTTACTTTCATTTTTTGCTGCTGCTTTACCTTTGCCTTTACGTTAAAGGCGCGTGCCAGCAACGAATTTACCTATTATTCGATGGAAATCAACTCGATGGGTAAGCTTTATTTTCTCTGTATCTTCAATGATGTGAGCATATGCATATATCTAAATAACAACTCGAGTGCTCGATTACAAGAGACTAATCATGACAAGAAAGAATTTCATTCTATTCATGGCTCTGAATAAAACTTTCTGTATACATATAGCTGTACAGATTAAAAGCTGTCTACCAAGTATAACATTTGTACATTTTATTGCAATCGCCCGAACCAACCTTGCAACAACAGTTTACAGAAGCTTACGGCAATCATGGCTTACACACGGTAAACAAACTGTTAATTACAGTAACAGTCGCTAGAAGTGACCATCGTAGGGAACGTACACGTCATAGCTCCGCGTTACTTTAATGACTTAACGTGTTTAAATTAAAGTGTTTTTCAGTTATTTTACTTTAAAGTTATATATGAATACAGAAGCGAGAAATTACAATTGAAAGGGATATGCATGCTTTTTTTCGCAGAAAAAGAGAATTTAGTTATATCAGTAATTGCCCTTAATATACTTATTTAACGTACGAATGAGTTCACGATCCTACGTCTTTGTGCAGTACATACTATCGCAACGAGAAAATTCAGAATATAATCCAATATAAATAATGGGGTTTATAAAAAAGTAAACAAAGTACTTTTTACGGATGGAAGTGCAGTTTGTAAAGAAATCATATTTTTTAAAGATACAGTTTTATCGTGTTTATTATATGTATAAAACCATTGTTCATGTAAAATTGAATTCAATACTTTACAGTTCGCTCGCTAATAAGTATTGGATTCAATTTTTTTTATAAGACTACCTCTATACCTATAAACTTAAAAAAGCAGTTATAAAAGAAAACCGCAGGCCTTTTAGATTATGAAACTATATATATACCTGATTCAGTCGCTCGATCATGAAATTCATTTTTATCCTAACACTCTGCAGAAACCATTCATCACAGGGCTCGGCGAGATATATATACAAAACGCTTATTCAAGCAGCGGCTAATAAAAGACCATATTTGTCAACCCGTCGACAAATCATTCGGTATATATATAGGAGCTATCGCTCTCTTTTGTTTCACCTCGTACCCAGACAGCAAAGAACAAAAAAGAGGGGGCTCGCATAACAAAAAAGAGAAAAAAAAAAATGTCAAAGCACGCAGACGGTTTATATTTGCGTCTCTGCGCGTGGATGTGTGTGAGTAAGTGTGAAGGCTTTACCTCTTTGTCGCCGAGCTGATAGACTCTGCAATGCAAAAAGGCCGTTTGACCGACGGCGATTGTGACGTTCCGAGCGACGTTCGTCTCGAATTGCGGCCAGCCGCTGGTATTCCTCATCCCCGTCAAGGCCGACGCGCTGGCAATGCCGCCGCCAACGCCGTTCCTGCTGCTGCTGCCGCCGCCCTCGACGCCGCCTCCCAGAAACCTATGATCCCGCGTGAAAGCTCCTGCAATCGGACAGAAAAAAATGCACCCTGTCAGAAAGATATTGCTTTTTTTTTCATATTTTTTTTCGTTGGCTTGATATACTGGTCCACCGCTTAGTGGCGCGCGGACTATGTATTTTTCAGGTTCGAATATATCGATATTTGCTACACTCATCTATACGTATAGCGCGAAGTAATATTTTTTCCACGCAAATACTCTTTTGCACGCTCTCTATTTACAGGCTTATTGGTCCTGTGTGCGCTATATGCGTTTTGTTTTTGCGTGAAAAAAAATTTTATAATTTGGGAGGCTGAGTTCTATTTGCTTTTGGCCGCAGTTGAACCGATGACCTATGTGTTTAATCGGATGCTAAAATAATTTCGGGTTGCAAATCTACAATGGTGGATCGGACCGCACGATATATATACCGGATATCAGGGTTTGTATTGAAAAAAAAGCGTGGGAGGTCGTGTGATTCGATCGGATGGATGGACTCTTTTAAATTTGAATTTTTCATATAGATCGAATGCGTGCGAGCAAGTAAGACACTTTCATTTCAGAGTTGCTATAACGTGATTAAAAAGCTTTTCTTCGTGCAAATTATATAATTTGCAGACTATATTTATTTATTCATTCGAGCTGGTATTTGAATTTTGAATGTAGATGTACCAGTCTGGAAGCGTGCAATCTCTATTGACTATGAATTTGGATATCGCAATTTGCCACTTTGATCTCGTTGACTCATTTCCTTTTTTTTTGTTTTTTTTTTAGTAAAAAGCTTGCATCAGGATTCAGGACATTTAGATCTAAAACTGATAGACATCAAGATAAAAGTAAAACAACAATGTTTGCATCTGTCAGACTTTCAGCAGTACCAGTAGAATGTTTAGTTTAAAGATAATTCATATGTCATGTTTACGGGTAAAGAAAATAATGATATAATAAACGTGCGTAAAAATATTTATAAATTTTTAATATTAATTGTGCATATCGTATGAAATGATATACTATAAGGTATTCTCGACTGGTTAATCGATCACTAAAAAAAAAATCGGGGTATCTCGCAATTCTTTATTCAATATTCTTATTCTGTTTTTGAAATTAAAAAATATTAAAAACCATTAAACAATAAAATATTTATTGAAAATCTTATTCTACATCCCATCCATCGATTCCCAAAAAATATACCTATTGCAACCAGTTATGATAACATTTTATTAGGTAAAATAAATAATTATTTCGCAGTAAGAAATAATTCTTTAGTAAAACATTCAAGTAATCACCATTTGTATACCTTAATAATGATTTTTTTCATTATTACTTTATAAGGTGGATGATTTATTTTCGCATTAATGTCCACATCAGCGCCCAATCGCTTTCAGGAAAATTATTTTCCCGCTATATACAACTACGAAAATGCTCGTGGTCAATTAAGCGAAAAATAAAAAACTGCCCTCGATCATGGGAAAATTCGAAACGAATCCAAAATATAAATCGGTTTTGGGAACGCATTAATCAGAGGAAATTCATGCCGCTCGGATAGCAATTCCTAAATAATCATCGGCAGCAGCAACGCTCGACTAATTGAGCCGAATTCATTAAACTATATTATCAGGCTCTGCGCGCAATTGAATTTCCACCCTATAATAAATAAAATTAACCTGAAAATTCTTATTAATTTTGCATAGTATAAATCGAGGAACGATGAAGGGCCCCACATTTGTTTGATATGTGCCGCGCTGCACGTGTGCTCAAGTTGTGCGCTACACACACACACACACTCGACGACATAAATTCGCGACTTAGCCGAGGCGCGAGATGACTAACAACGCGGTGCACGGCTCGCCCCCCATATTTTCATACAAATGAAACGCTAATACCAAAATCAATAATAGTGCAGTGCGACAGAAAATCGCATAGTATTACCCATCGTCCGACACGCAGCTTCTCTCACCCCCATGGATTATATATAATAATAATAATATATTAATGCATATGTAGTGCAGAGGAATGTGGTGCACATATACTGGACGTACACATGTATAGTATACGGGATAGTTGGAGAAATTCAAAATCAAATTGCGCCGTGGTACCGCTGCGGCAAAAGCTCATACGGTATTGCGGCCCGCTAATGTTATCGCTATTAGACAATAATGCAGATCTATTTGATACTCGCGTGTAATTGCGCATAGTCGAATTACGCAGTTTGTCCGTTCTGCCGACCTTCCCTCCCCTCGTACCTAATATCTTCCTCCTCTCTCCCTCTCTCTTGCTCTCTGCTCACTTCAACCGACTCTCTACTCACGCTACAATCTCATTATCCGTTTAGCAAACTCTCCGCGCCACGCGGGCTGTATAGGAGCGACAGCGGCAGCGGCGGCGGCGTCGGCTTCGGCGGAGCCCGAGATTTGCGGGCCGCGCGTGTCGCAATTTCGGTCGCGGCCGTGCGTCGTTCCAGGATATATATTCTATCCCATATAGCCCTATATATGTATATATGTATATATATATATATATATAACCCTCTGTGGATTACTTGCGGTGGTGTGCGCTTTAATTTACCCGCTAATTGGAGATTTTACCCCTCTGGTAATCGAATGTAAACAATTCTATGGGGGTAAGCGTGGAATCGCCCTGGATTTTAGCCTTTCACGGGTCAGGCCGCTACCGCACTTGCCAGTCCACCGCCACCACCGCTGCGTTAATTACAAATTATTTTCTAATTTTACTCGATACAGCCGCGAGGCTTTGATATATTATATATATATGTATGTATATATGTGTAGCGATTGATCCACGAGAACGCAACTTTTACACAACTACGGGGCCGCATTGCCTTCGACGTTGATATTATCGTGTCATTGATATCTGCGAGCGAGGGACAGCAGGTCAAACGGTGCACAGATATATACACACATCCCGATTATATTGTATAGTCCTGCGAATGAGGTAATCAATAAGTCATTGACTTGGAGCGTGTGTGTGTGTCTGTTTACGACTGCCGTATACACATGTCAGTAAGTTTACAATCATAATCAATCATATGTGATCAGAAATACGTCTGTGCACGCGCGTATGTATATTCCAGCCGTGATTAGAACTGCTGTGTTGCCACTTGGCTTCGCGCACACGCACACCAGATGCTCATTTCGTGCGTCGCGATAAATCGCGATCGCCCATCGCGTGGAATCAAAAGTTTAAATAAAAAAGAATCGACTGCTGCCGCCTTGGATGAAAGGCAATAATAATAATAAATATGTTATATTCGAATTATGTTGAAATCCGCGCTGTTCCCGTTTTTTTTCTTTCTTTACGTTCCTTTTCGAATGATACTTACTGGGAAGGACCATTATCGAGTTAAAACGTAACAAGTGCCTGCCTGACTGTCGCTTGGTAACAGAGTCAAAGGCAAGCCATCCTTACCCGCCTGCTCCCATCTAGTTAATAATATTCCTTTACCGGGCTTAACGCACTTAAGACGAGAGCTAAGGTAATCGATTTTAGGTCGGTTGAAAAATACTTATATCAAATTTCATAAGCTTAATTGGTAATTTGATTAATTTAAATCTAACCTCTTTCTACCTCATTTCAACCTAAACATAATAATAATCTTGCAACGATAATTTTTCTCTTCAACGCTTAATCGATAAACGCGATCATTTTAATCGAGCATATATGTATACTTCTTTCGAAGTCGAAACTTGAATTTTATTTATAAATAATCTATATTCATTTCCCAGAATATCCGCTAACGATGTATAATTTCTCCTTTAATTTACAAGAGTGCTTCATAAAATATGGCTAAAATTAAATTAATAATGGTACAGCGCGACAAGACATATCAAATGTCCGTCATAAAGTGGGGAGAGTTTAACAACTCAGAAATACATTATGAAGGCCGCTGGTGTCGGGCCGTTAAAAATAATTTCAGCTGAAAATGAAATTGACTTGAAAGGTCATGTTATTTAAAAAGTCCGACACCTCCGCGCTGTGACCATTTACCACCTGCTATTCATAAGTTTCAGTGCTTTCTGTACTACTGAAAATACAAAACAAAAATTACTAACTTCTTTACATAAATATATAGAATTTGAAAGAATCTTCATCATTATTGCTGCAATTTAAGCAGTTAAAAACTATATTAATTTCATAAATTACATTCAGTTAAAGTCAAAGTATATCTACTCCACAACTCTACTGTAACCTTCTACCTGGCGTTCTATATTTTTCCAGAAAAAGAAATTAGCTGTAATGTCGTGCGCGGCATTAGGGAAATTTTTTTATCTTTATTACATGATAAGTTACCATGCGCGTTTTCTTTTTTTCCTTTTTGGGTAAGATCACGAATCAATATCGACGGAACGCACCCATGGTAAAATAGGACACTTCATCCCCCTAGATCATATGCACATTCCCTAATAGACGAAAATACGAGAGGAATACTCCGGGTAATTCCCTACAACTTTTTGTGAATCTATATGCAGCGCTAGGAGTTTAAATGTATAAGGACTTATACCATTTTTTTTATCTTTACGACCAGCGTTTTTCCTTTCTGGTATTTATTTTTCATATATATATATATATGTATTTACTACTTTCACATTAGTGACCCGTAATCTTAAGTAAACCAAAACCCAGCGAACAGCGGTCCTCGTATAAAGCATAAAAATACACAGATGCCCAGTCGCGTATCAGGGCGAAGTGGTCTACAGGCGACAAACGTGTAATAAGAGATTATCGAGGGCCACTCAATATCTACAGTAAACAGATGTAAGGATCACCCAAGACGGGCCCTGCACGTGCAAACTACATGCACGAAAAGGAAAAAACAACCAACTAGCAAATAAATCAAAGCAAGTTTTTGAATTAAATCTTTTATATTTTTTTTACCTTCATTTTCTCTTGAAAAATAATATTATATATATCTAAATTCAAGCAAGGTTATAATTGTGCATAGAATAGGCACAGTTCCTTGTAAATAATATTAAGTATATCAAGGTTATAATTGTGCACAGCATAGGCATTGTTCCTCATAAATATTATTAGTTAATATTAAAAAGTTTAATAATCCTAGTCCCGAGCTTGTAGTAGGCACTAATTGATTTTATTACAAGAGTTAGGGAAAGGGCAAGCCTGAGAAAAAGGAGTGTTGTTAGGGTTTAGCCAAACATTTATTTAGTTTCTCAATTAGAATTCCCGAGTTATAGCGTTTTCGGAAATTGACTCAAAATATCCACAATAAATGCGGCTAATCCTTTAGTTAGGCGATTGGTGCGGCATAACAATATACATCTGGTGAATGTTTTAGGACGTCACATAGCCAAAGTTTTAATCCTTACAATTGAATTAATTATAAAAAACTGACGAATTTCAAATAAAGGCAAGGAGGGGTTGAACTTAATCCAGTATGGCTGGTGCATAAAGTTACAAGTATATATATATGTTTGTATATATATTAATTTATTTGTGAAATTATGCCGCCTCTGAAACTAAATTATTTCACCCGCAGCAAAAAAAGGAAGCGTAATTACTAGTTATGCCGCGCGAGAAAGTTTTTAATGAAAAAACTCTCCCGCCGACACGTATCGGTGTACAATTAACAGCTGTGAAGTTTATATTCAATTCCGTGCGCGCGCGCAAATTTAATTCTGGACCTACGCGCGCGAGCGCCACCTCTACCAACCTCGCATATAGGGTGTGCGCGAATATAAAAATAGCCGCGCGCGTCGGCCGTTTAAAACTATGAAATTTTCCTCTCGAGCTGCATATATAAAGAAAGTTAAACCAACGAGTATCACGAGTGCCTCAACTGTACATATACAACTGACGCATCTGTTGCTCCTTTGCCCATTCTTTGGAACGAAACAAAAAAAAAAGAAAATCGCTACAAACACCGCGATAAATCGTCGCTTTTAATCCAAAGATTACGAAAGTTTTATTGTCGAAATAACAATGGGGGGAGGGGGGCGATCATAATTCACGCGCTCTTTTGCCGTGCAATGAAAGGTGCAAGGTGCACGAGCGGATCGCACGTCTCGTTGGCCTCGGCGCGGCGGCGCAGAATGGAAGGCCTTTGAAAATCTTGGCAAGATAAGGACCACCGGTCACCCCCGCCCTCTCTTGTATCTTCTCGGGTGAAGAAATTTTTGCCGTGCACCGTTTAAACGCGTCTCTCGATTTAAAAACTTGCTTATAGAAAGTCGCAAGATATATACGCCGTCAAATTCACGAGGCTCTCTCGCGAGCTCCGCGGGGGTGATTAATCGCGGCAATTTTTTTTCAACCCCGGCAGCCGCCGCTTCGCCTAGCGCCTAGCGACTACGTCTCGAAACTTATTATATAACGGCGTTGGAGCGCCTTATATAGGTAACGCGAGAGAGGCTTTTATCGAAGATTCATTTACGCGAAATGTATTTTATTATTTTTTGGAGAGAAAATGAGAGCGTGTGTGTGTAAGAGAGAGAGAGCGAGGCTGTGTTGATTAATTTTGTGAATATTTTACGGAAAGAAAAAGAACTTGCACAATACTCGTAAAACCGCCGAGCACATAATCTTCGATAAAAGATTCTGCGCCGCCCCGCCGCGGACGGTGACGCCGACTTTTTAATAACTCTTGAGTAATTGGTTTTCTTCGAGATTCTTGCTGTTCGATATAATATACCTTATACACTCAAAATCATTTTAAAACTGTGCCGGGGCGTTATTAAAACTTTTTCAAGCAATTAAAAACACACGGCCCTTGTCCCTCGAAACCCTGTACAATCCTCGTAAAAGCCGCGCGCGGCGTATAAAGTCAAACAAAAAGAAAAGAAGCGAAGGAAGAATAAAAAAAACGCGCATAACTCATATCTGCAGGAAATTTATATTTTGGGCGCTTGAAAACTTTTAAATGCGCTTTGAAACGTCTAATATTCTCCGAGAGCTTGTAATCTAATATAAATATTCCACGAGAGAGGGAACTTGTTTAAGTTGCAGGGTTTGGAAAAAAGCTCCGAAAGCGCTCTAACATTCCAGCTTTTTGGTTTAATATTAAATATGAGTGCGTATTGTGCTTTTTAAGCAGAAAGTCATTACCGAGGAGAGGCAGCAGGCCGCGTCGCCGCCTCGTCGGTTCTCTGCCTCCCGCCCCCCCCCCCCCCCC
>UELU01139266.1:0-23753 GCA_900490025.1 Megastigmus dorsalis | reverse complement strand
CCCCCCCCCCCCTTTCCCCTCTCAAATATGACATTTAATATTCCAGTTGTGTGTCAACGTCACGGCGCGCGGTGCGGCGCGTCGTAAAATATGTTTTTGGCTTACGTATTATGTAATATAAAGCTTGATGCTCGAAATTTCATTTTGCTTGAAAAATGAATCAAAGATCCGCGATGAAATAAAGTAAACGTTAAACAGCTGGCAATTAGCGTAATTTGATCAAGGTACAACAATGCAGACTATCGAGCATACCTATTTGTTAAATCAAATTATTCGGAATACCTGTTTGCGATTTATTTTTGTAGAAAAAGAAATTTCATTTCCTTACGTATTTATTTACAAGGCGATATTAACTTTTATTAGCACTAAAATTGGACGCGCGCGGAATGCACAATTTTGTCGAATAAAATTACACGTCGTTTCAGCTTTGTATAATCATGCAGCGGCACACGAGCGTCGCGACATCCTTTTAAATTCGATTTTAATTGAAAATCTGAAATAATTTGGTAAATCAACGACATTTATGTTTGCCCAAGCCAACGAATGTTTTTGTTTTGTTTATTGCATTTTGCACTCGCACAAATTATTCGATATGCTTTTTTTATTAACCAATACTACATGGAATTTCTCATTAGCCAAGAGCAAACACACGTGTTTCGTTATAGTATTCGATGAAAATAAATCAAGATGACAGAAATTCGCCCACAGAGCGACTAATTTTTTGTCCGACTGAAAATTCGCTATATTTGGTTGATGAGTGGGAAAGTTTCAATAAGTTTGCACGGGCGAAGAAGAAAAAAAAACCCATACACAAACAGTCACCGCACAACGAAATTCTTAAAACCGTCTCTTGCACACCGACGACAAAAATATTTCGTTGATGGAATAGCGCACATCTAAATAAATTCATGGCGCGGGCCAGAAAATCAAAATAATTGGAAATAGACGAGAATCAAATTGTGCGGTCACCAGTTTTGTCCACGAGCAGGCGCGTGAAATTTCAACAAGCGCTGACCGAGAGAGAGAAAGAGAGAGAGAAAAAAAATTCAAGCTTTAAAGAACTGTCGCGTTTCTCTTGCAGGGCGCAGCGGGTACACGAAAAAAGGAATGACGGGGCGAGATCGGTTGGGTAGGGAAATTGAAATCGGACCGTCGTCAGACTGACAATTCCAAATCTGTCGTCGGTTCTCGCGTTGGCGCGTGAAAAACTCTCGAGTCCGAGAGTAAATAAAATAAACAAAAAACAAAAAAAAAAGAAAAAAGAAAAAACCGAGGGGTAGAAATAAACGAAAACAGGAATTGCATGCGCGGGGGAAGGACGAGTCGCGCGGTTTGCGACCAAAGAGAAACGCGGTTCAATCAGATTCTCGATTTAAAATTGTGATGCGCCGCGGCTCTCCCGTAGGTACGGCTATAAAACTTATTCAAACTCTCTCCTCTTTCTCGTGATTAAATTCGCGTGTTTCATGTAGAATCATTCAATTTTTGCTAAAACAACAAAGAGAGAGAGAGGGAAAGGCAGAGAAATGGACTGACGAAATCCCGGTCCAAATATTGAATTTAAAAATTGATCCACACGCCAGGCTATACGCAGTAAAAAGCTAAGTAGCTCTTATTCCCCCAAGAAAATCTGTATTTGCAGAAAATCTAGTTATAGGTATATATATATACGCCCTGAACCTTTCGTCGCTGTTGCTTTTCACATTTCCCTCCGCTCGCGTATAGGTATATCAGAGCTTGTACAAAGAGATCAGGAAGCGGAAATCACGAAATACGATTCTTTCTCTTTCTCTCTCTTTCTCTCTCTCTCTCTCTCTGACTCGATAGGTAGCTATTTAATCGCAGTAAATAACCAAGCAGATATACCGTGCACATGATCCTCGGGATAAAGGAGTGCGAAAACAAAAGCTTATTATCTCGCTGCTGCCGTGTCCATCTATATTCCGTACGATGCTTGCTCGATTTGGCCCGGTCCACGCGCGCGGCGCAGTAAAAGTTTATTAAGACCCCCCCAGCTAGCAATGATATATTGGCTCGCGCGCGGCGGCGGCGGTCTTTACCTTATGGCTGAATAAATTCCACCGATATACGCTTTTATCGCAAAGAACTACTCCCAGACAGTTGGCAAATTCATAAAAATCCTTTACATACTTACCGCGTAGTTAGCTCACTCGCAGACTTTTATTGCGACTATACATTTTGTAAATATCGGTGTTGTTAATGTCGAAAAACTAGCTTCTTTAGCGACATCCTGAATTCGTTAAATACTTTACGGATAGAGCGATTAAAATACATGTATGAATAATACCAACGTTTTTTTATTCGATATACTTCAGTTTAATTAACTTTGCGTGTACTCTCAGATCAATATTATTGCATGTGATAAAATAATTTTCCGTATAGTTTCATTCATATCGCGTTCAATGAAATTTTATAATTTATGAAGTACTTTTTAGGATTATTATTACTCTCTCCCTTTCCTTGTTATTCGCGTTCCATTTATTACAACAGATCCTATTAATCATGCATTAATAAGTATAGTCTATAACAATACAACGGAATATATATTGAATCGTTAATCAACGTTTAATAATTAAAATTACGATTATTGTGTGGCCAAATTTAATGGAGATATTAAAAAACTTTACTAACCTCCATACCATTTCAAATCATTAATTATGCGCATTACAAAAATTATTTGTTAATTATACAACTTTCAATCTCTATTTTTACGAGTCGCAATAAAATGATAACGATCAGATTCAAGGAGTTGACAAGATATTGTTTTAATTTAGTCGATGCGAATGTTTGCTATCGTAAGCGATTAGAATAATCTGTTCCGCGTCAGAAAGTAACGGCATTCAGAAGTAAATGGCGGTTAGGGAATGAAATAACAAAAGAGCAGAAAGCCCCCGAAAGAACAGGGAGAACAAAATTTTAAATCCCATAAAGATAGGAAATCTAAATGGGACAATTTGTAAGCCGGCCCTATCCCAAGGAATCATATCATTTCCATTTCATCTGCGGAAATTCTATTTTTCTTTTTACGTTCACCTAAGAATCTTCCCTTTTCACGCTTCGACTTCCCTTCCTTCTATCCGCCCCTCGAGCCGACCATTTGTAATCAAATGTTTCCACATAATACCGTTTCGAATGCCTGGGCATCCTTCATAACGAACGATGGACATCGCCGATCTCTCATCGACATTACAATGCAGCGGTGATAACCGTTTTTCTTTCTTCCCCTCGCTTATTCGTCTCTTCTCATCTCTCTTTTTTTGTTTTGTTGTTACGCGCCCGCACAAAACCGATTCACTCACCTTAATCCAAACGGCAAACACGTAGAAATGTTTGACCGTGCGCAGACGATCAAAGCAGAAGAGTCGATGCGGTCGAGAGAGAGAGAGAAAGAGAGAGAATGGGAAGGGGAGCGAGCGAGAAAAGCGGAGGTACAGAGCAAAACGACCTCGGATGAACTTTTTTCCCCCTCTCCACAACCCCGAGATTGACGAGGGTTTTCTCTTCGTCTCGCATTCGCTTATTGCGTCAAGTGCTCCACGAGCCATTAGATTATTCTGGGTATGTATACAGTCCCTGACAAAAGGATTTTGTAATACCCACAGAAAGTCCGAGTGCAATTAATGAATTTCTTTTTTCTAACCATCCATGCCGTACTAATGTTTTGACTTCTTTATAGTTTTGACTTTGAACGACTGGCAAAGCTGTAAAGTCACGAATTAAAAACTGCGTACCAAGCTTAAATTTAAGCGCTTGTAAGTCGTATCCTTTGAAGCTTTAAGGCCGTGTGACACAGAGTGCATGCATATATATATATATATATATATACAAAGAAAAGTGCTGTGTAGTTTAGACGAGATACCTCGAACCATTCCCAGTGCGCAGGAAGGTTAATAAAGTTTGTAGTGAAACTTCGCTACAACTTTAGAGCATCGTAAAATTCAAACGATACCACACAATTTTTACTCCGAGTTCAATGTATACACTTAGTCTGTCGCATTTAAAACTATTTACAAGGATAATTAAATGTTTTTTTTTTCTTTCAGATAATTGTAGCTCGTAAAACGAAGCATATTTAGAATGTTAAAATAATCTAAATATTAGAATAGGCACATGCACATGCATCTACTTGCAATATAAATGTATAAAAATAGTAGATATGTTCCAAGTACGGTCTGTTAAAAGTACCTTCTGGTAAATAAATACACTTCTCGTGCTAATTTTGAAAGTCAAGAATGGACACGCGTAGGTTTCCCTCCGAACTTTAAAGGTCGTTTTGAAAAATATTTCTCCAGCTTATCAAAATCCCGCATTGGTGGCCATGCTCATCCATTATAATCCAACAAAATATATATAATAATATTTAAACGCAAGAAGGATATTTTGCAAAAAAGCTGCACGCAAACTTTCAAGAGCGACTGTACATCCTGAAAGGAAGCCAAAGAACGAGTATAGTAGGCGAGTACGAAGAAAAGAAAACACCGAGTCTAGAGGGGATAGAAATTCGATGTATGTATGCGCGAGCGTCGAGACGTGGAAAAAGTGGTGGCGGCGGCTACGGCCTCAAGCTCCGACTATATATATATATATACATGCGACACAGCGACGCTTTACCAGTCTAACGAATGCCATAAGGGAAACGACGCGTAACTCGCCGCTGGATTTCTAATACATTCCGCCTCGTGTACCCACCCTCGACGCGCCCGGCGTAAAAGTTGACAAACAGAGAGAAGAGGGAGAGCCGCGCTCTGCAATACATTTACTACCCGCACGTCTCTCTCTCTCTCTCTCTCTCTCTCGCGCCACTTCCACCTTATCTCTCTTAAAGGCAGTTGCGTGAACTTTAAGAGAGAAAGAGAGAGAGAGAGCTGAGGTTTATACTCGATTTTCAATTGCTCCGGCCCCAACCCAATGTAAGTGATATCCACTTGCAGCGAACGCGCGGCTCTTCCTGAACTTCACATGTGTGCAGCTATTAGCGCGCATATATATACGGCGCACTTGTTTTCTACCCCATCTCGTGACTATAGGGCTATATACACACATCCTTATAGATATTCAGGTCATTATTTTAGAAACAAAACGAGGTGACGCGATTCTTTGCCTTTTTCCCTTTTCTGTCTTTTCAGATCTCTCCCTACGTTACAGAGACTCTGCGCAACTTCGATTTGATCCTACCCCGAGCGAGGAGTGCGCGAACAAGGTTTACTCAGGACTCTTTTTTTTTGTGTTTTGCTTACTTTGGAGATTACAGGGCCGAGAGTGTATTTTTCCCGACGTGCTTCCTCTCTCTCTCTCTCTCTCTCTCTCTGGCTATAATGCGAGTGTTTAGTGCGGTGATTCTCATTACCTCGTGATTTAATGCGAAGCTACTGCGACTTATTTTCCTTGCATTAGGTATTGTAATGTTCGGGGCTCGCGCTCTATAGTGTATACGCGCATTATACACGGATATACAGGAAATCTTGAATCTTAATGAAGATTATTATTACATCACCTTGGTGTTTATTTATCTTGTGTGAAATATGCAAGAGACGCCGCGATAAAATTATTATCTAGTGCACGATACAATCTCCGATGCTATCTAATCACTTTGCGCGCATCGCTGTATAGTTGCAACAAAAGCGTTGAATACGAGGAAAATAAAACGGAGCTATTCGCTTCCCACAGCCCCGTTACATATACCAATTACCAATACATGCGACAGTCAAACTCAAGCGGCGAAAACGCGGGCAGTGTCGACTCCCCGCAAGTAGTTTAATTTAAAGTCACCGAGCGAACGGTTACTTAATTGATGAAAGCAGGATGAATGGCAACAAGTCGAGCGCGGGAGACCCGCCGAATACACCCCCATCGATAAAACTTTGCCCCTTGCTTGCGGCCAGCTCCCCCTGATTTTCCATACCCAACAATCAAGCCGCGGGGAGACGCGGAAAATCGACTACCCGAGAAAACTTTATTATTCGTTAAGAGGGGACCCAATTAATCGGTCTTGCTCGACCGCGCGGCCTATAGCTCAAACAAGTTTGTATACAGTGCCGGTTAACAAATGGCTCTCTCCCCCCTCGCACGTTACGGCGGTCTGCAAAATAAATTAGGCGCGCGCGGTAGAAAAGAAATCGAGGAAATGGTTGAGCTGAAGCTTCAAGAGCCCGGAGACGGTGAAAAAGCCAACTGCTGCTGGTGCTGCTGCTGTGGTGCGCGCTCTCGAGGTCATTGGAACGCTCGGTGGCGCTATTTTCCAAGTTCCTATCCTCTATTCCCAAGTCGCGCGCCACTTCCGGTCCGTTGAGCGAAGCTTTTAAACGAGCCTTGCGCTTGCTTCTATACATTTACTCTCTCTCTCTCTCACACACACACACACAGTCATACAGAAAGAGAGAGAGACGTGCACAGAGAAAGAGTCGAGCGCTTGTTAGCGAGGGGCCAAAATGGCGAGATCGCGTATATCCCTCCTTACATGCGAGCGGCTCTCTTTGGCTTCTTCCCTTTTTGGCAAGCATGTGGCCTTTATCAGCCATTGTATGCGCCAGACACACACACACACACACACACACACGCACCACTTATAGCCAGGCGAACATCCTTAGTGATCTTCCGCGCGAATTCTTCCAGGTGCTTGAGCACGTCGCGAATGGAATTTCCTTGGAAAATTGACGAGCGACGTGTATAGTAACGCGATTAAGATGTTGATATCGATCGAACTGATATAATGTAATGAACTTGGACGAGTCGATTCCCTGTATGGTTTCGAGAACCGAAATTAAACGTCTATAAATGAGAAATCCAGAGATAAACGAATATATATTGTATGAAGTCGTGTAGTATTTTGGTAAGAATTCATATTCTTGCGTGCTTTTCATTAGTTTCAACTGAAGGAGTGTTCGAGAGATCTAAGAAAACTAGTGTTAGGCATTTCAACGGTTATCATATATGTATGTATTTTAAACATTAAAAATACAATACAATTTGGTCAGTTTATGTATGTATTTTCTGTATACTTTATCTTTCTCCTTCAGTTCAACTTTATAATCGTTCACGAATATCGATAGATAAATAAAGTTGGTGGTATATTTCTCATAAAACAATATGATTCATCGTGATACCGTTGATCGTAATTGGTTGATTTAAAGAACATTTGGATTAATCTACTAGTGTTGCTGCATTATTTCATCCGAACATTCATAACAGTCAGCACGAAAAATTCGTATTATGACACTCGATAAAGTTTCTTTGCCTCCCCCTCGCCACTAATTGAGTATAAATAACAAGCAATGTCGAAAATCTAACCCAAAATAACGAAACTTTCCACCCTAAATGTTTGGCGCTATTTTTCATCAAACTATATCGTTACAAGTTACCAAAGTTCGGGATATTTAATTTTGCTTCATTATATATAAGTAGGCAAGGTCCGTCATCCGTATCGCGCTTCCACTTCAAAACTTTCGTTATGAAATTTTCCAAAATTTTAATCACATCTTCACCTCTCGTACACACACGCGCGCGATATCTCGAACCGAACATTTTCATCCCGTTTTTAAGAAGTAGAAAAAGAGGGAAAAAAGGCGGATGCTTGTTGTTCTCCCGAAACACGCGCAAAGCAAGAACATCGGGCTTGTTTTTCGTCCCCGGCGTAATTTAGCCCCGACGAACACAAAAAGCTTACGGCAATTCGAAAAAGTTTCTAGAGAGCTTGTCCTCATCTCCTTCATCTCTCTCTCTCTCTCTCTCTCTCTCTCTTTCTCTTTCGAGTAAATACGAAAATTATTTTCGCAAGCTCTCGGATAAGACTGTGTCGCATCAAGATCCCCCGCGCGCGCCGAAAAGCATATTGAAGTAAAGAAGAAGAAGGAAAAAAAAGGACGAAAGGAGCGGAAAGCACAGAGTGCGCAGGATCTCGAGCGAGATAGAAAAAAGAGCCTGGAACTCGCGAGCAAGAACATCTCTCGCGTCGTCGTCGTCCCCTCCGTTATCTCTTTCTCTATCAGCATATAAGAGCATCTCGCATGGCCTGCGGGAACTTTTGCGCGAACTAGCTTTTGCTCCCGTTCGGCCTTATACGCGATATATAGAAAAATTACCAACTAAAGATCGCGCGAGTGAAGCCATGCAAAGCCGTGGGCAGCATAAAAAAAATGTTATAAATCGGATAGGAGGTTGGGATGGGTGGTTGAAAAATTCAGGCCTTCAATTCGCAGTGAAAGGGGAGGGGGGGGAGGGGAAGAGGGACTAAATCGCATCGTTAGAGCCTGCGTGCGTCCTGAAATGGCGTTGTAAAAGTCAGATTCGCCTGGCAACGCTTAACTCCCTCTATCTTTCCCTCTGCAGCAGCGGCGGCGGCGGCAGCAGCAGCACTAGCAACGAATCGCCGCCGTTAGGAAGAAAGAGAAGTAGAGAGAGAGAGAGAGAGAGTCAGAGAGCGAGAGAGAAAGAGAGTAAAAAAGAAGAGCGAGGCCAGTGGGTTAGACTTTGCGGCACCACCGGAAGTCGACCACTTGAAAAATATTAAAGGGGATGGACGGGTAAAGCCGATGTGTACACGTTATACACAGAGAGAGAGAGAGAGAGAGAGAGAGAGAGAAAGAGAGAGCCAACAGTAGATGTTGGAGTGGCAGTGTGTTTTGCTTTTATGGGCATGGAACGGGGGAGAGAGTAAGAGAGGGGGAACGAGGGAGCGAGTTTTATACACACAGAGAGAGGCTCGCGGCGAGCCCCTTTTACTAGCTGCCGCGCGCGGCTGTAACGTTTGCGAGAGTAGAGGGCGAGCCGGAAAGAAGGTAGATTTTTTTTATCTGCGGCCTGCGTCCCTCGTGTTTATCCCCGCGAACGAGCCGTGCCACCACCGTCGGCCGCCCTCCTCTTTCGACGCCCGAGTTTTAGCGTGCACAGCAGCACCGAGCCAAGCCGGCCAGCCTCCAGTCCACCCGAGCGCGCCGTTAATTAATAATATAAAAAGGCGAAAAAAAAAAAAGAAGCTCGTTTCATTATGGCTCCGCGCGTTGGTTGCTGGTAGCCCTTTTTTTGTTGTTGTAAGTCTCTTGCTGTGTTGTGGTTTCAGCCTGATTTGTTGAGGTTCGCGCGTTTATTGGATATTTTAATAAGACGATTCGACTCTGTTGGATTCATCGCACACGTGTGTATTATTAATACGCAGACGGTATACACAGAAACGGGAAATTGTTATAGCTCTTCTCGCGATTATTATGCTCAGCTCTCGTACATTATTAGCGGCCCATTACGAATTACTAAAGCCGATTGCAATGTTATCCTCGTAACGTTGTAATGCGATCGCGAGTGCTGTTTTATTAGGAATGAGTAACAACGGGGGCCCAGAGGAAACTTGTGCATTATGCGAAATATAGAAAGTTCTTTAATTAATCAAGGTATATGAGACGATCTACTTAAACTTGTTTTCCGAGGAAAGAGGTATAGAGAAAGATAGAGAGCGAGCTAAAGGGAGAGGGGGGAAGGGTAAAAAACTTTGCTAAAAGCTGTGTTGGCAAATGGGATAAAAATTTCTCCGCTCGTCTAAGTTGACCTACAAACACACTGCGGCGTAAAAAAATATAAGTTCGCGTCATAAAACTTGGCCAAGTTAAAAATTTCCAGACCCCGTTTATTTTTCTAAATGAAGTGTTTTTAGTCAAGGTTCCGTTTTTTTGTGTCGCGCGCCACGGAATTCCACTCCTCTAACCACAGCTGTGCAGCTGTGCGCGACTCTTTCACATGCCTGTACGTGTGTGTGTGGGTGTGTGTTTTGTCGCGTGAACATAATATCATTACGAGTGAAATAAAGTCCCTAAAAAGGTCATAAATAAAAATGTACTTTTGTCATAAAAATATTTCCTCTTACTCGGCGAGATAATAACATTTTGGCTCGCCTCTCTACTCTCGTGTCCTTGGTGTATATACATGCTGCCTCGAAAAATAAATATTTATTAATAAATTTTCTTTATTTTAAGCTTCACATTTCACGAAAATATAATAAAATGTCTCTTTTACCAATGAAAAGCTCTATTCTTCGCTATCCTTGACAATATGAAATGTCCGTTTCGATATTTATTTACTTTAATCACAATTTATACATAACTTAATCCGTCAATGTATCTCTTTGAAACAACGATATAACAATTATTTTATTTATTACTCGATTATTTTATTTAATACTCTCTTTAAGATATCTTCCTTTTTAAAATAAGGAAGATATATTATGCGTATTCATAATTTAATTCTGATGCAGATTTATCGATATCGTATATTAACAAATACTTCGCGAATGTTTTCTAAAAATTTAACCTATGATACCGAAGAGGCATTTGGTTGTACGATGCTAAAGCTCTAAAATTAACGTGAACAGTATATCTATCGGTATAATTTGTCTGGAAGTACTTGGAATCGATCTACTAATTGTATATATGTGTCGCAATAGAACGTGTCTGACTGCACTTGGAACTTATCTACTGACGAGGGCAACCCAAGGCGCACGGGAAACCGATTTGCCTAAAACTTTGGAGAATGGATTCTTGTACCTAAAAATGAAGTTCAGTACCTATAAGTCCTTCAAATGGATCCTAAATTCGAAGATAATGACAGATTAAGCAAAATATACGAAAAAACAGGTGATATCTCAAATCAAGATTTCTTAGAACTTAAAATCGCTATTGGCTGGTATAAAAAAGCAAATGAAAGTAGGAAAAATTCTTTTTCAATTTCATTTTTATTTGAGTCGTTAGCTTATTTCGTTCAAAAATGATGGATGATTGAAATTTAAGTACAATTTTACCTTGTAAAATAGTGGGAAAACTGAAGTCTTTTTCAGATGTAATATTCAGCCTTATTGTCAATCATATGTAACTTATGAACAAAAAATGGTTAGGACTCGCATAAAAATGAGAATTAAACGAAATTTTTTCTATTTTTATTTTCTTTTTTATACCAGTCGGTAGCAATTTTAATTGCTGAGTTATCTTGATTTGAAGCAGCACGTGTTTTTCGTATATTTTGCTGAATCTGTCTGGTTCTTTTTTAGGTACAAGAAACCATTTTCCAAAGTTTCAGCCAAATCGGTTTCCCGGACTCCTCGGGTTCCCCTTGTAAGTATATAGATGAACCAAACTTATATATTCATGTCAATTTCCAATCTGTATATGCATTGTATTTCCCAAGCTTCTTTATGCTTTCTTAAGCTTTCTTGTAAATTATTTCTTATTTCGTAATGAAGGTATCTATACATAATATACAGACTACTTTGGTTCAGCATTAAGATCATCGTTACATATATACATGAACATCTTCCTCTCAGAGATCCTATCTTATTGAGCGATGGCATTTATTTACTAATAAGTAAACGGGAATAAAAATGGATAATCGAAAAAGCTCTTAAAAATGTTAAAAAAAAAACTTCGCAAAGAGTTAAAAGCAGCTTTCATCTATAATATAGCCTGCGTTTACCTTCCTTTTTCATCGCGCTCAACACATTCATCCCGATGCCTGAGCTACGGCTCTTGGATATATATATAAATACACCGTATACAGCATCATACGGTCTCGGAGCTCACAATTTTATTGTATCAGTAATGAGGTATATACATCACCCGGGCAACCTTCGCTTTCTCCTCGTATATAATATAACGCGAATACGACATATATTAAACTATAACGATGAACCTACAATTTTATATCGTATATACATATATATAGCGAAGGCGCGCGCGTGCGAATAAGATAGAGCGGAATATATATAAGGAAAGAAAAAAACAACAACAGGCGAGCGAGAGAGTAAACCGTAGGAAAGGTCATATTTCACTCTCGCATCGCAAGGTTCGTATATATATATACAGGTATATATGTATATACAGCCATAACGAATGAAACAAAGGAGGTGACGCCTTCCTTGCGTGAAAAATAGTTCCTTCGAAACCTCTTTCCCTCCTCGTCGCGCGCCCGTCCCAGCCATCGACTACGACGACTCGCAGCAGTCGCACAGGCGAAAAAGTCGCTTCTCTCTCTCTCTCTCTCGCGCGCGCGCGCTTGCTGTTGACAAAGTCCTTCTTAACGACGTCGAATTTGTTTCCCGATGCGAAAAGTGCCACTCGCTGATTGACGCAGCTTTCTCTCCCATCGCTTCTCTTTCCTCGCTGTGTATACATATATAGCGCACAAGTCAGAGAAAGAGAGAGAGAGAGAGAGAGAGAGAGAGAACGATACGTATTGTCCACACACATACACACAGAGACACACTCGTAGGTATATGCGCGCATGTACAGGGAGTAAGGCGAACGAACGATAAGACGCGAGTAAATAATGTAGAAAGTTTTCCGAGTGGGTGCAAGCAACTGAGCGGGAAAGATTTCAACCCCACCTCCTTCTTCTTCTGCTCTCTCTCTCTCTCTCTCTCTCTCTTACTCACTCTTTCTCTCACACACACACACACACACAGACACACACACCGTATATATATATAAACAAATGGTTGGAAGGCTCTTTTCTGGGCGGTAGTGGCGCGCGACGCGCTAGCCGCCACGCGGAGATCCGGCGCTCAATTAACGGCGGCGCGCGCGGGTCGGTTGGTGCAGGCCCTCGGTGCAGCAACTTGCCGAGTGGCTCGAATTAGGGGATAAGCCAAGCGAATAAAGTAAGTCGCCGTTTGAACTTTCGACGACGACGACTACGACGACGACGAGGACGACGGGTCGAGCAGAACGATGCGAACGAGAGCGAGCGAGAGGGATATATAATACTTTGCAGCAAAGTCGCCAGTATAAGCTCCCGTCTCTCTGTCTGTGTGTGTGTGTGTGGCGTTCGGTGTGTGTTTATTGTGTGGATGTATAAACGTCCGATTGAATTTAGTTGAGACTGCGCGGGAATCAAAAGAGTTGCGTGTGAGCTCACCAGCTCTGCAGTATCGACTGTTGACTCGTACGGTGCGATGCGCTTTTGCAATATTATTGTATATTTAAGATTTTGCAATACTTAATTTGTACGCGGAGGTATACGCGCAGGCGCGCGGGGGGATGTATTGGCATATTTTAATATTCATAACCGGAGCAAAATAGGCTGGGTTGGAATAATTTTTAAGTGCAACATTAGAGTACCAACGTTCTCCCAAGGCTATTTTAGTTTAAAATATGAAAAAAGTACAGCGGATGGACGCGAGCTCTCTCTCTCTCTCTCTCTGTCGCTCACGATTTGCATAATGCGAACGAGTGTGTGCGAGCTGGTGCTGCCGCCGCGACGCAGCTATATACGCGCGACTCCCTGTGTGTATGTGTGCGTGAGTGTGCGAGAAAGCGTTCTAAAATATGGGAGACGCGTGTTGAGGCTCGTTAGGTCGAAAATTGAAAGGTATAGTGACAGGAGAATGGAACGAGAAAGGTGGAGAGAGAGAATTGTCTACAGGGCGCAGGAAAGAGTCTCTCTTGGAGAGAGAGAGAGCGCGCGAGAGTTATCGCTCGTGCACGGCGATAAGCGCCGTTTACTTTGAGTGCCTTTTAATTGCGATAATTAGGAGGGGGATTATGATAAGGGATTTCTTCCTGTCGTGCTCAAAGGGAGAAAAAGAGGAGGAGTATGAGAAGGAGTAGAGCTTTTGCGCTTGCTATATATAAGTGGTAGTGCTGCGGCTCGAGACGCCTATAACGGTGGGCGACAAAAAGTTTAATGGAAATTTCAGGTATAGAGCTCTACTCCTTCTTTATCCTACTATTTGCCCTTTCGCATATTTTTTTTATCTTTTGCTTTTCTCTCCCCTCGAAGCTTATGCTTTATATGACAAAGTTTGGTTAGCTGATATATTCCAGCGATAACGTTTTCTTGCTTCTGTAGACGCATATTCTTTTGTGAATGTTCAACTGAACAATAAACACACATTTTCTGGAAAGATGAAAGGCTCGAGTTCGCCAGAATAAGAAAAATTTTATTCTCGACCGCGAGGTAAATGGTTGATGAAAATAATAGCACGATTTATTAACAGATCTATATACAGGATTACTGTTGAAACGTGAATTTGTTGACTCTCCAACTATAGATGCAAGCCAGTACCGAGTGCCAGAATCGCCACGTATTTCGTCCAAATATAATAGAAAACAAGGAAGCTGACGCGGCCAAAGCTATAGCTTCCACTGGCCGTCATCTGTTTGTTCAGACGTCCAATCCCTTTGTTCAACGATCTATTGTAAACAACGCTCGACTACTACTTTTTTTTTTACTTTTTTACGTCGGCTATATTCATAGATCGCGGACTTGTATACTACGCGTATGTACGAGAGAATAATTGCCATTATATCGTTGGGAATGTTTCTTTTTTACTCCTTTGCGTCACGACAATACCAATTAGATGGATAGCATTGTATTTCTCAAGTGTTTTACCGGGAAAAGGATATTTTTGCGATATAAAATGTAAAATATGAAAGTTCGAGGCGGGAATCGTATTTGTATTGATATCTTATGTACGAGGAGTGAAAATTAGTGTACTGGACTGGTAAAGTGTAAGTTTCCTGCGAAAATTAGATATAAGACCGATATTATATGGGATTTTTTTGTATGTATACGATAGAATCACATCCTTGAATCTTTATTAATTTTATTCATGTATTCGAACGATTTCCTTTCCTAAACGTCAAATCATTTTCTAAGATCATCCATCGTGACTCGAAATGCTAACTCGTTAGAAAGCATCATCAGTTATAATATTTTAATATATACGTAAATAAGCGCTCTATGTACATCGAGTATTTTTTAATTCCACCAATTCCCGCGCCAGTGTCAGTAGTTTGAGCAAGGACACGAAAAAAAATGTTGACACGTTGTAAACGAGTCAAAGAGATGAGACAGAGAGAGAGAGAAAGAGAGAGAGATCGGGATCGTGATTTGCAATCTAATCGTCAAACTCGGATGCGTGGCAGAGGAATACGAGGAAACGAGAGAAAAAGAGAGAAGCGAGAGAGAGAGAGAGAGGGAGAGAGAGAGAAAAAGCGGATAGAAGATGACGGAGGTCTGGAGGTGGGGGGGATCGAGTTCGCGGCTCGCCACGCCGACCAAAGCAGAGATGACAAGGGAAAAAGCTCTCAGAATGCAATCCAGTCGGTGGCCATTACACTTAGACAGGAGGCAGAGGAGAAGGGGAATGGAGGGGTAGAGGACAGTTTGAGTTAATGAAAGGCAGCAGAGGCGGAGACACGCTGACAAAGCAACTGTGTTGTACTATATACTGTTGTGCTTCGCGGACAACCGATTTTCAAAATTCTCCCGATATGCTCCCCCCGTTTCTCTCTTCTTTTATTTCCCGTCGATTTCGCCCTCTCTCTCTTTCACTCTCTCTCTCTGTTTCTTCGCTTCCTCGTTTTATCGCCGCGTTACGTAGCACAGAGAGAGCGAGAGAGAGAGAGAGAGATACCGAGAGCTTACGCTGTTATTTTGGCTCGGACAATGAGAACTTCCGAATGCTTCGAATTGCGAGTTACCCAGTATTACGAATCCGCACTGGTGTATATCGGAGTAGATGAATCCAATTTTTTCGCAGCGAACTCCGGCTTTTTATCTTTCTTTATATAAATGCTAAATAAATACGGAGTTTTACTGAGTTTGCGAATGAGCTACAAACATATAAATAGAAACGAGGATTTTATTAATATAATAAAGTTTCGCTATTCTTTGATTTGTTTGTTAACCATCGATTACTATTTTATTTATTTTGAGCTATTCTTTCTTAACACGCCTTGCATCAATATGATTGATAATGCCCGATAACATTGTACCGTAATACTTCAAAGCATGAAATGATGTGTTGTTGTTCTTGTTGTTCTTTTCGTAGGTTGAGAACCTCTGAAGGAAGTTGGTCACCTATTCCCCGACTAACTTCAGAACCATTGTCTTGTTATACCAAGAGGGATGTGGTAGTGCGACTTCTTATTTAGTCTGTCTCTAGTATGTTTTGTTTGTCAATTAATTAGAAAAACAATTAGTCGGATAAACTTGACCTTGATTTACGTAGAATCACTCATTATATGCCGCTGAACTTTGAATATCATAATTGTGAACAGAACAAAATATTAGTGAGAGGAAAATCAAATTTGCAGCTATGACATTCCCTTAACAAATGAGAAAATACCGTTCAAAATAAATAGCGATGATAGTAGGTACTTATATATAGTGTAAGTAGATGCATGACAAGTTTGGTTAGACAGAATGTTTTATTTAGCTGGTGCACGATGTCGAAATCTGAGGGAACGAAACTCGTTAAATTCAGTGGGAAATGAGTAAATATTCTCATTTTCGATTTTGTTGCTCTTCTACGGATTCAATTGTTGAAGGAGTGGTAACTTTTTCACTGTGAATATCACCGGTTCAAAATCTGCGTATCTGTAAAATAAACTACAGCTTGAATCACTACTATTTTAATTAGAGGCAAGATAAATATTTTCATAATATACTTCATGGACAATTTATCTCGCATTTATTTTCGCTATTTTTGATCTAGAACTTAATATAGCTTACAATAACCAAACTGAATTTTTTACTCAATATATAAGGTAGAAAAAACCTTATTTTTACGAATATTTGAATACAACGTACCAGTTAAAATAAAGCGAAAATAAAACTAAAATAAAGCTTAAATAAAGCTTAGATGAATTTATTAAATAAAGCTCTCCTTTTTATCGAATGTACATAAAACGTTAAATCTTACGCCATTGTTTACTCGCTAATGTCGTGAAATTATGATTATTGAGTAAGAAGCTATTTCTGCATTAGCGTAAAGTCTTCTGTATCCGGTAGTTTTACTTCCTCACTCTCAGCTCTCGTGAAATTGTGACCCGATAAGGAATCAAGAGCGCGAGTCCGTTGTCGCAAGTAGAGAGAGAGAGAGAGAGAGAGAGAGAGAGTTTGCTGCAGTCGAAAACTCTCGAGTCCGAGCGTTTATTTCTGTTTCCCTTGGGAATTAGATCTTGTTAATTTAAAAGTTTCGGGTCGCTGACGCAAAAAGTCGGCAAGTCGACGGTGGCCACTCTTAAATAAACAGGGATGTTTTCGACTAGGAGCGTTTGCTTAATTATGTACTTGACGCAAAAAAAACCGAGTGAAACATCGAGTAATATTTTTTTTTGTGTGCATTTTCCTTTTTAAAGACCCCCTTCGGACACGCCCACGGATACACATTCATTTTTTAGCTGAGCGAGTTTTAGTGAATATTTCAAAGAGAGAGAGAGAGAGAGAGTGAGAGAGGGGGGGAAGTAAACGGAGGGGTAATCAGCTGGCACGCTGCATGTCTCGATTAATTTTCCAATTTCGCTCCGAAAATTACATTGCGCTGTGCAATTAATTTCAGTTCAAATCACAATCCGAACGATATACATTTATGGAGAATTTCGTGTCGAATGACACTGCTTTGACGGATTATCCTTTTAATTCAATATCCGCCAGAGAATCAGACATTAAAGAGAGGTTATTTTCGATTGTTCAGGAATCAGCTGATAATTTTCTAAATCACTTTATTCACACGCCATGAATACGATATGCTTAATTATATACATAATAATGTAAATTGTAATAAAGCACCATTAATTGAATGAAATATTGTTGAGGCGCATAATTGTTAAATTGGATTTATTGTGATACAATGATATCCTTTTGTTTGTACATTTATCCATCGAGTTGAACTGATTTAACAAGTTAGAATTAATATTCGTTAAACAATCGATTAAATACGCAATTTCGTTGAGAACAGAGCGTTTGTGCAATAGAGATAACAGATAAAGAGTAGATAGACAGGGAGAAAGAGAAAGAGTGAGAGAGAAAGAGAAAGGTAAAAAGTGAGGGAGTTTTTGCGTGGCATTAATCATCCCTTGTAAATTCATGCGCATACTTCGCGTGCCCACTTCACACGCTTCCTCTGCGCCTGTGTTTTCACGAGTATCGCAAAAACTGCTCCATGATTAACCGTATAACTGAGATCCACAGCTCGTAGAACCATTACTTGGGCTCCCATAAATTGCAATTACAATAATGGTTATATCGATTGATATTTGCACTCTCGATGTACAATAATATTTTACCTGGAATACCTGATTATGTGCAAGAGTAGACTGTGAAAATATATCTATCGTAGATACCTGGGGTTTTCAGGCTATTTAAGGGAAAATCATTGTTCGCGCCGACAACGTTTGATAAACCCACTCAAACCTCGAACAGTCCATTGTACTGCCACGGTAAAAAAAAGCATGAAAAAGAAAAAAAAAAGGGAAAAAGAAATCAAGATCATACATCTGACAGGGAGCACGACTCGCGCTGAATGTGTTTGAAGTAGAAGCCCGAGTTACTGCGTAATAAAAGATATGGAACGGATTTTCTTCGCGCTTCCAAGAAAGTACATAGAGGTGAAGAAAGAGAGAGAGAGAGAGAGAAAGTGTAAGTCGACTAAAGAATGAAAGGAGCAGTAGAAGAGATAATGCGAGACGCGCGCGGGAAAAAGAACATTTTCTCATAATTAAAATGATGAAGTTTTCCGCGTGTGCCGCGTTATCTGGTGTTTTTGATTAAAAAAAAAAAGTCCGGTGTGCGCGCAAAGGCAAAAGAGGGATGTGTACTTTCACAAATGAATATTTCCATGTGATACGAAACCAAAAAAAAAACAAAGAGATAGGTAAAATTTCTGGTAATTTGCATCAGTAGCTGTATATTTTCCAATTTTGAGATCGCGTAAACGAACACGATAACGACCTCTCATCCGCATCATATACATAATAACTATTGTTGTGGTCGTGTATAATGTAAAAAGTAAGTCATATTCGCGTATTGGTAAATCCGAGCATGGTGGATAAAAGCTGGTAAGCGAGAAAATTTGAATTTCAATGATCAACAAAACGCACTCGACCTGATTTCCAAATAATAAAAATTACCAGTAGGAAAAATCAAATTTTCCAATCCAGTGTAATAATGCAATATACCAGATCTTCGACCAAAGCTCAACGCATCATAGTCCAAAATATCAATCGGAAGTAAGCGCGAGGTAAAGTGGCCTATACATTATCGCGTAACATTCAACGCGAAAGAGGTTAAATTACGTTGCATTCCGGAGTATGTATAGTTAAAGCCGCACGAGCTCTCACAGCGCAGTGTCTATACAGCTGGTCAGCAGCAGCTACAATACTATATACATATATATATATGACGCGGGCGCAGTCACTGTCTTGGGGCTCGCACGCGGCGCAATCAATGTCCGGTCGGATTATTCGCTCGCCTTCTTCGATGCCTCTCGAAGGCATCCTCTCTCTCTCAGCTCCTGGCCCGCAGTCTATATATATATATTATATATGTACAGATGTACTCGTGGTCGTCTCTCCCTCTCTCTCTTTGGCCTTCATAATGCTGACCACTCCGTGTACGCACGTAGTCGCAAGGCACACTCGATCCCTCCCTCTCTCTCTGATCCTGGGTAAACTCGACTGCGTACAGTGGTCTGGAGAAGGAGTGAGAGAAGGAGGGAGAGAGAGAGAGGAGGAGAGACGCAGCCGGGGCGGTCAGTCGGACCGAGGGCGCACAATGCGCGCAGCTAGCACACCGCTGTCTCTCTTACCCCTGGCGAAGATAATTACATCCGTCTTTGTCATATTATTGTGCCCGCTGGGTCCATTGTTGTCAAGGCTTGATGCGATACAATACTATTGCCGAGGCTGCTGGAGGAAGATGGTCGTGCCCGCCTCGCAAAGAGAGAGAGAGAGAGAGAGAGAGAGAGAGAGTAGAGCTGCGCTGACTGTGTGCATGCGAGACGAGGAGGACCCGCGCGCGACTCTCTCTCTCTCTCCGCAGCGACTTCCAGCTCGTTGCCTATCACTGCCGCTGCCCGAGACCATTGTCTTCTATAATTTATTATTGCGATGATTGCGGGACAGAGAGAGGGAGAGAGAGAGACGACTACACTTTTGTGCTTCGTCGTCGCGCCGTGGAATGTATAAAACCGTAGCCGTGCTGTACACATTGTGTCGCGCGGCGGATATACCCTGCAGCAACGACGGAAAGAATCGACGAGTTACGCGCGGGTGTGGAAGCGTCGTTTTGTTCGTTGGAGGGACGGGAGAGAGAGAGAAAGAAAGAGGCTTTTTGTCGCCTTGCTACACCTGAATCTTATCTTTTGTAAAGGGGGAGACACGTTCAATTGTTACTCACGCGTCTCTGCTTAGAGGCTGTTCTGGCTTCGCGTCTTATACAGCTAGAAAAATGACTTTGCCGCACTTATTGTCCCGTAACCGCTATAGTGCGTTTCGAGATATCCTCGGATAATATTCAGTTTTGTCCACAATGTAAATTAAAAATGTATATTTTGTTGTATTTACCGTTCAATGTATAAATAATAATCGCATTTATTTGAACGATAACTGATTGATATATTCATCTTTCGGAAATTATTTATATTTAATTGCTTATATTGAAAGCGCACGCATCCCTTAATATCCAATATAATATAATTAATAAAGATTAATTATAATATGTGAAAGTGGTAAATGAACGAAATGAAATATCGTTAAATTGAAATCAAATTTTAATCATGTATAAAATTGCAATATCGAGTACATATTACAACAAGTACGTCAAAACAAATATATTCACGATAAAGAACTGCGCGTTTCTCTTAACTAGCGTCCGACAGCTTTAACATAGTCGATACCCGAAAACTCATTGAACTCAACTGCTTACGCAACCGTCAATCGTACGTGTAATCGATTCGTATAACATTTGGCTTTATTACCCACCCAACATAATCAAAGACTCGAATGGATGCTAATCACTTGTGAATAAGCCAGGCGCGCGCCACAATACATATATATATATATATATATATATATCGCAGCGGTATATACATATATTTACGGGAATAAAGTATGGTCGATCGAGAGTTGGCGTCACGCTGCGGCAAAACACGTGTAAAACGCGCGCGACTACCCGCACGGAAAAAAATCGCAAGCAAACATTACTTAATTTAGCTAGACAGATTACACTGAAGCAGGAATTAAGCAAAATGTATTGAAGTTATTGGGCAAATGTTACTGAAAATATTCGGTAATACATACTGAAATAATAGTCAAATACAAAGTGCCTAAATGATGAAGCAAAGATTACTTTGCTTTTTCAGTAAACTATAATAATGATTTAAAAATAGTTCGTAAATTTAATACTTTGCCTGACTATGTCCCATGTCTTTGTATTAAAAAAAAGATACATTTTACGTTGCTACAAGGCACATTTTGTAAATGATTATTATATATTTATCGTTACCTTATATAACGTACTATATTAAAAATAAAAAATAAAAGGCAGAAAATTAAACATTCTTCTCTAAATAAATTATATTAACCCATTTATTTTAAACGAATATACTTATAAATCCATATAAATTTGTTTTCTGCAACTTGGATACGCAAACTACGCAGCGACCTAACCTACAAAAGACACGTATACGTTTATCTAACTGTTCAATTATACAAAAATGATTCGATTTTATGAAATTAAAATAAATTACCCTCAATTTATCGCTTAAGCACTTTTGACAGAGTATTTAATTAAATAATAAAATATATTTCGTCTCTAAAAGAAAAGTTTATTACTCAAGTGAGCAATAATTAATTGATTGGCTAGGTAAAGGATGCCTAACTTCTTTTACTCGATTGATCAAGCAAAATTTACCGAACTAGTTGCGTAGATGTTCTATAACCGTTAATCACATCTTGCTTGATGAGTTCAACTCAAGCTATTCGATAAATGTTGCTTGAAGGTTCACGAAACTCTGCTTGCTATTTTTTTTCGTGCGAAAGCGCACGAATTACATATATACGAGACATAGATAAGCGATTCTCCGGAAAATCGGATAAGTAGGGCGACGTGTAATACCGCACAACGGGCGGCACGGTACCGCTCGGCTTTCCACCCCCTTCCTCGACAGTGCACTGAGTACGCCGCTGCTGTGAATCGTACAAAGAGAGAGAGAGAGATAGAGAGAGAGAGAGAGAGAGAGTAGGGAGCAATCGGATGATTGCAATTTCGTTAATGAGCCTTCATTATCGGAATAAGCCATCAAAATATCGGAAGTTATTAGGAAAAGCTGAGCTCAGCTCTATCTCTCTCTCTCTAGGCTGCTCGGGCCACCACCGCAGGCGCGGTTCGTTTGCCTCTCTCTCTCTCTCACTCCCTTTCTCTCTGTTAGGGCAAAAGCTGCCGCGGCTGAAGGTTTTCAGGTAATTGAGCCACTTTGACGGTCCCGCTGGATTAACTTAGACATCGATATTCTACCGAGTGAGAGAGAGAGAGAGAGTGCAGGAGGAGGGAGTCGCACGCCCAACCTAGTATTACGGACTTTCTCGAAATAAACGACTCGTCTATCGATAATTTTCGCTTATATATATATATATATAATAGAATACGTGCTATATAGGCAGCGTCGCTTCTGGCTTGCGCGCGCGCCAACGTCATTACGCCGTTAGAGCCCGATAAGTATAAGGGACGTTGTACGAGATGAGCAGCAGCAGCAGCAGCAGCAGAAGCAGCAGCAACCGCCACCGCCGCCGCCTCCGTTCCAAATTACCCTCGTTCCGCGCTTTCTGCGAGGTGCATTTTTAAATGATCACCCCCGGGGATGCGGCCTGTCTCCCTGCTCTGTATATGTATAGGAGAGCGCGATCGGAAGCTCTCTCTCTCTCTCTCTACTGCTGCGCGAACTCGCGTCAAGGACGCTGCAGCCGACGTCTGTGGGGTACGCGGGCGCGAGCGAGATGCAGCGACGAGCCTGGCGCTAATTATGATGGACGGCTTTATCGCCTTGAATATTCGCCTGTGCGGGAGCTAAAAATATACGCGAGGGTGACGAGGGAGAGAGAGAGAGAGAGAGAGAGCGGTTTTAAAATACATAACTGGGTCGCTGACATTCGCGGTCTGCCCTCCTCCATGCTCGACTGCTCCATTGATTGGCTCGGTATATAAGATAAGATCACGTGTGTATGTGTGTGTATGTTTGTGCAGTGTGGATGGTCCCGACGCACACACACACACACACACACACACACACACACACACACACACACAGACACATACACCTCTGATATCTGCAGCGGAGCACTCGTTTACAACGTCTATTTTCGTGGAATCGATCCTCGAGACTCTAAACCAATTAGTCCGGGGGATGTTCGCGGGACGAGAGGGAGAGAAAGTTTTGACGAAATGAGCTATTATCGTCGCTCGGGCTATTTAATTTTGCTATATACGGGCCACGGATACGGCCGAGAATTTTCGGCGGGAAATTACGCACGGATCGCTCACCCCGGAGAAAATTAGCCGAGCCGTACAGCTTTATATACGCTGTGGGATCTAACAGCTATATATATCCGATATATACAACGAGATTGGAGTCGGCCAATGATTAATAAAGAATATCCGGGGTCTATCGTGATATTCTCGTAATTATTCACCGAGACTGTACCGAGTTGGCAGATCATTTCTTGGTATTAGGCTTTGTTCAAATTTTTATGTAGCTTTAAAATTCAAAAGGATGGGTTTTCATTTATTTAAGCGATACAATAGGTATAACAGATCCATTTGTACTACTATAAATAGCTTACGATTTTTTGAATTTTTTTTTTTTTTTTTCGAAAAAGAAAATACAAATCGGCTTAGGTACTCTATACCGATAGCGATACAGAAAGGAATTTTATATTCTTCTATATTTGGTAACGTATACCTGTACTTTGAAACGA
>UELU01139265.1:65750-93946 GCA_900490025.1 Megastigmus dorsalis | reverse complement strand
AGAGAGAGGGAGGGAGGGAGAGAGGGAGGGCGAAGACGAAGTGGCCGTATTACGGACAAAGGCTTGGGTGCGCTCGAGGGGGTGAGTGGGTGGGTGGGCAGGGGGAGAGGGGGCGAACCCGAGGCGCTCCGAGTAATGAGGGAAGCGTTGCAAATATGTTACGCGCACTGTACCTATGCCTCTCTCACTCTCTCTATCTCTCTCTCTCTCTCTCTCTCTCTCTCTGATGGTGCTGCTCTCTGACATACTGGGCGCGTTATCTGCTATCGGCTTTCTCTCTCTCTCTCTCTCCCTCTCTCTGCGAGTAGAGCGCGTTTATCTATACAGCAGCAGGAGGACGAGTTATTGAAAATGCGAGGGAGGTTCGCTTTGGAATTGGGGAACGTCTTGTTTGTTGCACGGGATAGAGAGAGAGAATTGTGGTGGTGCTGAAACGATGTGAAAATGGCCGGCAATATTTCGTATCTTTGCACATTCTGACCGGAGTATTTTGTTACTTCCTAATGTATCAGTTGCTCTTTTGGGTTTACAAAGTATAAGCTTTGTTAATAATATTGATCTGCTAAAATGTGATAAAGTTGGATAAAAAACTGTTATTAAATGAAATGCTTAACTTGTATAATAGCTTGCAAAGGATTGACGGATCGGAGCAAAGGGATGATGAAGCAGCTTAAAAGTATTAATGGGATTAAGGAATTGAAAGCAAGTTTCATTATCTCCTCAAGGTTTACAGCCACCGCACCTCAATCACATTCATTTATAATGCCATTTTTGTTCACACGGGACTAATTTTTCGTCAAATCTTGCAGATGTATTTCTAAAATTGCAAGGATGCACTAAAAAATAGGGTTTCGCCACGTAGCAGAGAGCCCGTATTTCCCGCAAGAGCGAGAATTGAAATCATCGAAAACACATAAACCAAGAGCGACATCGAACGAGAGCTGCGACGAGAAAAAAAAAAGAAGCAAAGAAAAAAAAGAAGAATTGCGCTGCACTCCCAGGCGGCGCAGAGAAAGTTCCGCAGTCGCGGCGTGAAAATTTGCATCCGAGCGGTCGTCGACCGACAGCCGGCATATCCGCGGAAAGTTTCTTCTTCTTCTCTCTCTCTCTCTCTCTCTCTCTCTCTCTCTCTGTGTTTCTCTTTCCTTATAAGGGGAGCACACAGCGGCCACCGAATCGACCTAATCATTTCCTTGAGGAAGCTGGAAGAGAACTTAAATGCACGAAACACCAGCAGCAGTCATTATTCATGGAACTGCAGCGATCGATGTGCCCGACTGTCTCGACCTACCGGTAACCTCATTACCTTGTCTATTAGTTTCCTCCCTTCCTCTTGCGGTGCGGCCAGTACCTTATACTCTTTAGATTCAGGAAATAGCGAAAAAAAGGAATACGTCGATTGTAGAAGGTAATTTTGGGGATCGGCTGAGTATAAGGTGTCTGTGTGTTGCGGCAGTTTATGTTGGGCACGGTTAGAGGAGTATAATACTCGGTAAACGCTCTAATGTACGCCGGCACACTCGCTGTGCTTTGCGGTAGTTTGCAGAGTTTATGCGGCGAGCTTCAGCTGGCCGAATACGCCGAGCTTTATTAGGAAGTGTGGGTCGCGTCGTTTTTCCCCGAGAGGTTACTGCTTTTTCGCGCGGAGATGGAGTTGAGCGTGTTCGAAAAACACTTCTTTACTACGAGAAAATACAGACGCAACTCCTTCAACTAAAATTTACACCTAGAAGTGTCTCAATATTTTAATTTTCTGTTTTATAATTGATGATTGTTGGATAATCGCTAATGACAAGTACACGAAACGTTTTCAGCGATGTCCAGGGCACTTGATATTGGTATTCGATTATCGGCCTTTAACAATTCTCAACTTGTTTAGACGCTCTTGATGGATTTTAATCATTTACTGCGAATATAGCTTCAATTCTATTAGTCCTATTAATATCCTTCTATATTTGATTTTTCATTTTAGCTCATTCATCTACATTTGAGCCTTCATTTTAGCTTTTACCTTCGCGCTCTTTTATTTCTTTTCGCTTTTATTCCTATCCTCGTTTTTACTGTCTACTTTTAACGCCACACCTTTTACTACCTTCGTTTCACGTACCATTCCTTTTTACATAGATCTTATCATATCATTGCTTCTTTTCACGATTCTTTACTTGTTACATCTTCGTGTTTGTGAATTGTTTGTATTAGTCAATTGTTGTTACAAAAATAAATACGAGACAAGCAAAATAAAACATCTATATGCTTGAAAACAGGCGAGTCAATAATCACTTTAAACACATTTATACGTTTGATAGGTACGCAATCTAATTTGGATAACCTGATGTAATTTAATTTTCTTAAGTTTGTCCATTATTTTAGATTCATTTTCATAGTATTTTATAATTAAAATATTTTATTCATTTTTATGGTATTTTCCGTATATTTTTATCTTCGCTACTTCAGCCCTTTTGGAAAAGAACCGCATGAGCTTAAAAAAATTTTCATTCTGACTTTTGCCAACTTCGAGATGAAATTTATCAGTTAGTCGAGGGTAAGAAAAAGCGCAAATCTTGATAAAGAAAGGGTCCCACGATAAAAAGGGAAAATGGAAGTACTTAGTTCTCAAGTGCTGAGGTCTGGGTGAAAATTTGAACGGATTATTCTGACATTTGCCGACGAATAATTAGATGCTGTGCAGCGCAGAAATTTATTCTGCGAATAAACGACGCGAACGAGTTTAGCGACTTTCAATACCAACGTAGTAGTTCTACATTTTCAAGTAGACAACAGCTGTTCTGTCATACAGAAGTTAGGAATTCTTTTTTTTTTTTTTTTTTTCAAATTAAAGCTTAACTTTACGGTTGGATTCAAAATGGAATCGAAGGTATGAACTGTAAAATTTACCAACAGACTTCTGCGAATGCAAAAGTTACTTGAAACTTGCATTTTTATTCATGATTGGAATTATTTCAATATTTAGAGCAAAATGATCTTTAGGTTATCGGCGCACTGCAATCCAATTAAATTTTGAAAATATATCCCTAGGATAAAGTAAATACCTCTATGATTGAATGATATTTAAACGGCACGCATAAAAAAGCTCTGCGTTCATTTTCTCCAATTGATAATTTCGTAACATTAATCTCGATGATTTATTACAAAGCAATTCGCTTCAATCGCGCGCATCACACCCGCAAATTTGGCTCATAAATTTAGATTCACGAAAGCAGAGAGAGATGAGACACGATCACGAGATACTAAGCACTAGATAAAAATTTATAATCATTTTCACTTAAATGAGACAATATGTATGGGCAGCAGAGGGGGGCGCTACTAATGGCGCGAAATTGATTCAATAAAAACGCACGGCACTTAATAAAACTAAAAACTGGCTTCTGCTGTACCGACTCGATGGTCTCTCGCCCCTCCCCATTGTTACGCGTATATATAAGCCCGTGAGCATCGGCTGAGTCTCGTATACTTCATCGTTATTGTTGCCGCTGGGCTCTCTCTCTCCCTCTCTCTCTCTCTCTCTTTCTCGCACAGTCGCCGCTGGCTTCTCTCCCACTTTATCCCATCCAAAATCTCCGTATAGCCTCTGCCGTAACGCGAAAATAAAATATAAATTCCCCTTGCACGCGCGTCTGCGGGAAAGAGGCAAGGATAGCGCGCAGTGAGAGAGAAAAGCTCAAGTTGAAAAAGCTCGATCTCCCCAGTGTATGTGTGTTTGTACAGGCGCGCTATATATACGTTTTGGAAGTCTGAACCTCTCCTGTTTACGGTCTGCGAGCTCGTATAAATGGGGCTTCGCTTTTTGATGGCTGCATTCTTTACTAGAGATTTTTTTATTACGATCGTTTTGCTGACGGTCAAGCGTCACTGATTTCAAAGTATTTTCCCAAATTTTAGCTGGTGAATCCTTTGAGCGTACTTCTATTTTTGGAGAATACTTTGTAGTTAGTTGAGAGCCAGTGCTTTTAAGGAAAGATTCTAAATTCCTGCTAAAATGTTTGTAATTTATAGTTCAAAGGTATCTTTTGACGAAAAGAAATTGATACTGCGTTTATGCATTGGAATCTGATTAGTTGATGCATTCGAAATTCGGTGGTAAAGAGTGAAAATCTCGGAATTTCATGAAAGATTGACTTAAAACCTGAACTATTTGTAAAGTCTTAATGTTTGTAGGAGTTAATGTAAAATAGTTAAGGCTAAATTTCTGTTATATTAAAGTTGTTGAGAATGATATATAATTACTAATTTCATAATAAGCTGAGTTTGATGTTATAACTTCGCTAAACAGTGTTGGGTAAATCAATGCGAAACTTCATCAGGATAAGAATCATTAAACCAAACCAATATTACTTAGTAATAACAACTAAGCAAATTTCCTGTTTATAGTCTAATTAAGATAAAGTTTAGTTATCCATTATTTACTATGACTATAAATTACTCAAAAACATGTATTTCCAAGAGAAAATTCAAAAACTTCAGGATCACAATGGTATTCAATGTTCATAGAAATTGTTCACCGCCAACACACTTCTGAGTTCATTTTCGAAGAACAATGAAGATATAATATAAGAATCGCACACGTTTGGCGAAGAGACCATAATGGGGTCACAAAGGAAGTACGGGTAGTAGATCGATAATATTCGTTAAAGAGAGGGAGGAGAGAGAGAGAGAGAGAGAGGGCGAGTCAAGCGAGCGAGGTATATGTAGGAGGTAGTCCAGAGAAGTGGTGGTCAACGGTAATCCCTTCTGGCCGGTCATAACATGCATGCCATAACCTGCCGTGTGTTTCCTGCGTTTCTCTGTTGCGCGCGCGCGCGTGTGTGTGTGTGTGTGTGTGTGTGTGTGTGTGTGTGTGTGTGTCCGTCCACATCTATCTCCCTTATATCTATCTCCGTTTCTACCAATCCCTCCCTCTATCGTTATGGCCTTCGCGCTCGCTCGTTCCCGGGATATTGTATATCTATATATAGCGAATGCGGGCATCTGCAATTTCGGCGTTTATGTTGTTTGGCTATTGGATAAGCGCGCGCTTCCCTCGCTCGCTCTGCACTGTCCAGTATCGATTTATGCCAATCGATGCGTGTGTGTGTGTGTGCGACGCATGAAATTAAGAGCCATAATAAGCTTTCGATTCGATTTATCGGGCGTTTGGAAAATAAGAAGAATGCACTGATTGTTATTTACTTCAGCGCGTCTCTCTGTTTATTGGTTGACGAAACTGCACTTTCGATTGTATACGTGTGGCCCAGAGAAGTAAAGTTTCCGCGAGTTCAAGATGGGAAATGTCATTGTTAACGTTAAACGACGACTCCTGGACAGCAGGAAAAAATAGCACGAATAACCAGGTACACACGTTTGCATTTCTGACTTGCGGAACAACTCAATCGGAGGACTCGCGGAACTTGGGAAGATGCAGGTTAACTCTCGGAGGAAGAGCAGCAACAGCAGCAGCAGCAGCAGCAGCAGCAGCAGCAGCGCTGCACCTTATCTCCCATAACTTACTCGCTCGCTAACTTTGCTTCCTCTTCCCTCTCCCTTTGTCTTTCTTCTCCTCCCCTTGTCACCCACCTATACAATACCAACTCCCTTCCATCGTTTTTTTTCTCTTTCCTCTATAGCGTATATACCTGTAGAGAGACTGGGAGAGCCGGTAAGCTCACAAGCCTTTCAACTCTCATTCACGCGTTCCGCCAGCTTTTCCTCGCTGCTATACTACAGCGCACCGGTATAGCAGCAGCGACGTCTCAATTCTCCTGTCCTCCGTTTCACTTTGTTTTTCCAACCCTCCGCAGCAGCATCTTCCCTCTCCTCTCCTCTCGCCTGTATACAGTGTGTACGTCCTTTTTTGCCCTCCCCATCTCTTTGTCCCGGTTGTGCGCTCCGCTACAATACGCCCAACAGCAGCAGCCCGAGCTTGGGCTCTACAAAACCCTCCTCTCGTGTTCGGTTTTCCTGCGCGCAATGCTTTTATCTACCCGCGACTTTCTCACTATCTCTCTCTCTCTCTCTCTCTCTTGCTTTCTCTCTGTCGTTCTTTTTGCTCGGAACGGCGAACACACGTGTGTGTACGGACGTGCACATGTATGAAGCGAGAGCGCAAGTGTGCAGTGTCGCAGGTCAAAGGGAGCGTCGCACACTTCCCCAGTTGCTCAGTCGTTCTCTCTCTCTCTCTCTCTCTCTCTCTCTCTCTCTCTCTTTCACTTCCATTTTGAGCGGCAAACTTTGCGAACGCGTGCGAGCGAGGCACGTCATCTGGAGGTTAATCGAGTGATAAACTTGGAGTGGTCACACTCTGTAACTCTATACTTAATTTTGGAAATATTTATGAAAGATTTCGTTGTCGGATCTTGAACTGGCTCGATGTTGCTTTCACATAACCCTTGGAAAAAAGTTTATTGCGTCTAACAATGATTTCGTTGCAGCGATCAAAACTTGTTAATTATATAAGCAAAATTTTTGGTTAACCAGTACTTATTGTTATTCTGATTACTAATTATATTTATAACTTAATCTGATCTAACAAAGAGAGACAGGTTGGTGTCCGTCCTCGATTTTTTTTAAACTTTGCGTATGAGTAGAGTACCGAAAAATAGTACATTGATAAAGGCACATAAATCAGTAAAATATTTAAATTTTTTTCTAACTGTGTACAAGAATATAAGAAAAAATTGCATTGTTGTTAAAAAAATGTTTTTAGGCAAGAAAGAAACGATAAAATAATTAGGGATAAAAGTTATCTTCTAAGAATGCGAATTTAATACTATCTACTCCTTTATTCCAGAAAAGAAACTTTTAGCAAAAAACAACGCCATAAAGAATCCACGTACGAAAAACAAGCGAGGGATGAAGCTGTGTACAAAATTGCAATATCTCTTTTTCTAACTGCTCTACAACTTGCCTCTCCTTGCAAGTATGGGTACAGTATGATTCGATATAGTTAATTAGTCCATAGAACAGTTGACTATTAATTGTATCATTTTTCTTGCTAAACCAGGTTGTCGTGCAGAATTACTTTTTCCATGTCTTCAAACATAAATCTAAGCTTGTTATTACAGCTGGGATATTAGAGATGCATCAGAAAACTTCTTTGAAAACTATATTCTTAACCATTCTGACAATATTAAATTCCTAGTTAATTTAAGAGCGCTTTCCTCCCATTCATCAAATTCATCTAAATGATTTTATAATGATACTCTCGACAGTTGCGGCACATTGCTCTACATAACTACCTCGACAACTCTTCGCTACGAGCTGAAATGGGACTTAATTCGGTTCAAGAGTGAGAGAGACCAGAGAGAGAGAGAGAGAGAGAGAGAGAGAGAGACTGAGAAAGGCGGTCTGAATAGTGGATTGGACAGATAGACGTGGAGATATTGAGTGTGCGCGTAAGCGAAGAAGCGAAAAACGAAAGAGAACGATAAAGAGGGTGGAAGAAGACGAAAAAGAAGAAGAAGAAGAAGGAGAACGGAATGGTCTGAAAGCTTAAAAAGAGGCGAAGAGAAGTACAAAAAAGGGGAAGAGAAACGAGGTGAAACAAGAAAGAAACATCGAAAAATTCGCCCGAGCGAGAAAGTCAGATGTACGAGAAGGATAGAGAAGGGGCCTGTCTCTCTCACTCCTCCCCCTCGAGAAAGGGAGGAAAAAGACTTGGCCGAGAAGTAAAAACGCGGAATGAGCGTGCAAATGAGAGCGAGGAGGAAGAGATGGTGGAGGAGGAGGAGAGGGCGAGCGGGAGGAAAAGCCATCAGACCTCTCTCTTGACGTCCTTTTATCCGGAAGTATACGCGCAAGAGCGCGAGAGGGAGGTTAGGTGGGTGGCACTGCGCAGGGGCGGCATTCGTGGCACTGGCGGTGCTGCTGCTGCTGCTGCTGCTGCCGGTGGTGGTGGTGGTGGTGGTGGCAGGGAATCGATAACCGCCCCTGCGGCGCCAAAGGAGCGCTCTCCTATATATATATATATATATATTGCACGTGTATATGTATGGCCTGTGGCGGTGGCGTTCGCTTTGCTGCTGCTGCCGCCGGCAGATTTACACCGCGAAAATCCTTGGTTGGCCGGGAAGGCGTCGACGGCGCTTTATGGCCGATCCTATCCACCCTATCTGTGTATGCAGAGGACGAAAACAATATCTGAGTGAGAGAGGGATTAAGGATGTGAGAAAAAAAAGAAAGAGGCCTGTGGAAATGGTAGTCTTTCGTCGGGGCCAATAATTCTGCCATCGGGGGTGGGGAGGGGCAAGGAGATGGTTGAATTATTTGCTTTTGCGCGAGAGAGAGAGATTTTTCCGGGAGTTTTTTCTAGTATAAGGCGCTTTGCAAGGATTTGATTTTGGCCAGAATGCGTGATGTGGTTTTAATTGGGGACCGGGAGTAGTGTTCGGTGGGATGGCATTCGAGCTTGAAAGGGGAGTAATTGGAACATGTGTAGCATTTCATAAAGGAACAGCTTTTAATATAATCTCGATATTTCAAAAAATAAGTGTGTGGATCAGATCAAAGTGAACTATCATGCGAAGGGGATGTTGGCTGCTACAGATTCACTAGTACCACAAAACATACACCTTGAAAGATGTGTACATGAAAAGCGTTACACAATTGAATTGTTGCATAATTATACTTATCTTGATCACTGTATTTTATTGAACAGCCTGTAACCTCTTTCAACAACCGTATCGTATGTCATCCATAAGGGCGACAAATGCCACAATGAATCAAATTAAAAGTGTTTGCTTTAAACAGCATCGCATTTGGTATTTTGAGGATTTGTTAAGTGGATACCGAGCGAGGAATTGCGTTCGAGTGTCAAAGCCCTAATGGCTGCTTTGTCAAGAGCGGTTTTGTGTACAACATTTGTTTTGTATACTATATATATGCACTGCAGAGAAAGCGGGGAAAATCATCGTGCTATTTCGAAATACGTTTACCAAACAAGACCAATTCTCTCATACAAATGCATCGAATGGATTTTATGGAGAACTAAGCGTCCAGAAGGAGAAAGAATTTAATTAACAAAAATTAAAAGTGTCACGTCTCCTAGACCCAGATTCTTCAAGGTAGATCTCGAACGCTCCAAGCGGCGCGAGAGAAACGTCCAAGGGAGAGTGGGGGCAATAGCAAATGCTGCGTGTACAGCGACGCAATACCATACCGAGCTAAAGTTATTTAGTTCAGAATGACAATGATAACGTTAGAGCGAATGAGAATGAAAAGATAGCAATTGGTATACGGTGCATAGGCGATATTAAAAAGCTCGTGGACAGCGTTTTATGCCCTGGAATATTTCAAATTTTGTGCGTTCCATTGTGGCTCATGATAAAAGCTTAGAATACAGTGTATAAATTTACATTTTGTACGCGAACGTCCGAAAAATTCAGGTCACTGCTTAAACATTTGAAACATGCCCGGGAGGCATTTGATTTCTTGATAAATGGTCGGACGCGGAATATTGCGTGAATGTATTTTTACACAATATGTCAAGATTCTTAAAGCACGATGATCTCGAAAATTTCATTGATAATTTTCCACTTCTAATCTATAATCTGTTACGAATCCAAGATTAGTGCAACACTTCAACTTCTCTCCTTATACAATTATAACGAAAGATCTTTATTTTTATAAAGTAAAAGGAAACGTGTCTAAACTGTCAAGCTCTCGAGAATTATATAAGAAAACGTTCCTCGCTCGGGGAAGCTCATCGGAGTCGAGGCGGAGCGGCGGTATAAGCGTAAAGCCCTCATTTCCCATTGTTATTCCGTTGCGTTAAGAAGCTTTCCGACACACCGCGATCCACGCGAAGAAACGTTGAATAACATGTCGCTGATTTCCCCCAACGCCTCTCTGCTCTCACTCTCTCTCTCTCTCTCTCTCTCTCTCTCTCTCTCTCTCAAACCATATTCGATTAGCGTTGTAATCATATCTGCGTTCGGGAGGGGATCATCTCGAGGCCGCATTGTATGCGCCAACTTCTGATTGCGATTGCCAATTTGATCCCGAATGGGGTTTGAACGGATCTTTGCGTGTTAACAAGCGGACGAAGCTTATAGTTGCAATTTTGAGGTTCGATCGAGAATGATGAAAATGGATACGACGATTTGGAATGACTCGATTGAATTGTTGCTCTTTTTTTATAGAAAATAGAAGTTAAATGGTACTTCTTATCTTTCAAAGGTCTTCGTTTTTATATATTTAATTTGATAAAAATCAGGGTCGATCATCAGAAATTGTTCTTACAGTTGATGCGGAATTAATCTCTATTATAAGTTTAATATAGAAAATATCATAAGATGTCTATACGGTAGTAAAAACTATAAAATGTATTGACCAATGATCGATTGAATGGCTTCTCAGCTCTTAAAATCATTATCAAGCCGAGGGAAATGGAGAATCAAACAGAGAAAAGTCCGAGCGACTTTCATCTAGGGTCCGAGTGTCCGAGTCTCTCTCTCTCTCTCCCGCCTATCTTAATCCGAGATTAGATTCGATGCGCGACTTAGCTCTTGCCTCGCACACTATTTTCGTAGAGAATCTCGAAGAGACGAGACTTTAGTAGTAGTCTCGGTCGCTTGCCCCATTTCCATCCATTCTCGCTCGGAGAAGAGCTTCTGAGTCTCTCTGCAGCAGCCGAGCAATACGTGCACGAGTAGTCGGGCTCCCTCGGGTTGGCTTGTCTCTGTCTCTTCTTGGCTCCTTTGAACTGTTCTTCTTCTTCTTTTCTCTCTCTGTCTCTCTCTCTCTCTCTCTTTCCTCCGCGCGGTCTCATTACAACGCGATTTATCGTCGTTGATAACTTTCGCGGTTTTATTTCCACTTTCGCGATGAATCTTTCCTTTCTTGTAACAGCCAGTCGCTCTCTGCAGCAGCTCCGAGCTTTTCCCCTCTGCAAGCGAAAACGAACTTTGAGAAATGAACGCCCAGATGGCGGGCTTTCTTCTTTCTTCCTCTTTTTTTTTGGGGGGGGGGGAGAGGGTGGACGGGTGTAATGAGCTTGGGGTTTTGTGCGGAGATCGCTCGGGGACTTTATGCATTTTGAAGAATGTAGGTTTTTCCTCATTTGCTTGACATAAGCATTTTGGCGAATAGGTACTCTTTATTATGTATACGCAGATTACGATTTACAAAAAACCAGAATAGTCGGGATTTTCTTTTCTTTTACGTAATTGTTATTGACTTTGCAAAGACAGAATATATAAACACTGCAGTTAACAATAGTTGAATCTATTTATAAAAGAATTTGATCAAAATTAAACTAGAACAGTAAAAGCAACTTGAGTTCAAAACATTTTTAATACACAGTATACACAGTACCTTTTCTAATTTTACAGAGCATTTATGTAGCCTAGCCTATATCTAGTAAACACAAGATTTAGGATTATACAAAGCGTAGACGTAGAAAATGTAATTTAAGAAAAAGAGTTGGGTAAACGCAGGACGTACAATTAGCGCTAACAATGCAAAGGAAAAAAGCCCTGAAACTCTTAATTCCTTCTTTATTAAAGTTTACAGTTCGGATATAAAAGGTATTGTATTGCCCATACTAAATTCCTCTCGCACACCCAAGAACCTCTCATTCACAGCATTTATTTCACTTTTACATCCAAGCTCAAATCCTAGTGTTATTCTAGACCTTTTGTGCTTCCATTCCTTCTTTTCTTCATTTCCATATACATGCTGCACATATAAGCCTCTATTCGAGCGTCATTTCTCAATGAGTCATTCGAGCCCTTAAAGCATTAATAAGATGTATCCTTTTTAGGCCTCTCCACAGCAGCACTTGCTACACGATTGCCCTTAGCGTGGCTTCATTATTTTCTCTTTTTTCCCAACTCTTTCTGTCCACGAGTACATTGTTACAGCTTCTTCAGTCACGAGAGTTTCTTGATATCCACGAATTGAGAGCAGTTGAAAATGAGTGCAAATAATCTCCAGAAATTCCAAGATAAACCAAGTATTTTACGGTAGAAAAATATATTTGTAACAGGTATTGTAAATCTGTATTTATACGCCTATCGATTATCGATTAATTCGATATTAATGTTCAGCACATTCCGTATATGATTCATAACATTTATACTTGAAACTTTTATTGCTCAATCAAAAAGAATAACAGCTGACACATAAATAAAGTACACGATTAAAAAAGTCTTCGCAACATTGACAACTAAAATCCACAAAAACCTCACCACTTATCATTATTACAAGTCCCAACCACGAGCATATATATCGATCAGTGTTCTACCCCCCTCCCCCCTTCCTCCACTCCACACACGCAAACACATAGCTATCAGAATATAAACAGCAGCGGTGGAGTTTTATTAAAAAACCCAGTTCTGGCACACACACACACACACACACATATATATATACAGCACGAAGACGGTGCAGATGTCCGGTCTGTCGGGTGCGCCATAAGGTCTGTGTGTATATATAGGGGGCCGTCAGCGGTTCCGAGCGTCCAGAAAGTCCCGTTAAGAGGATGCAAGCGTTGCGGATACGCGCGCGTATACACAGAGTCCGAGTAATTGCGCGTCAGCGATGGCCGATTTATGCGCGACTGTCCGTATCTATACACAAGCGCTGCATATACGCGGCAGTGGCAGCTTTCCTTTTTCTCGTCGCGGTCATTAGGGAACGATTGTGCAGTGCGCACTCATCGGCTTCTATATGACTTTTAATGTGCTTCTGGCCGAGGATATTTAATTATTGACGATTTAGATTCAATAGTTTTAAAGGCTGCTAGAGAGAGAGAGAGAAGCCGTTATTTCTATTCGCTAATTAGACGCTGTGCTGGGTGTGTGCGATCGTTAATTATTTTCAAAGTTTAACTGTATGGTAATTTTCAAGGGTATATTGGGCTCCCGTTTAATCTTGGAGATTTATCTATACAGCGCTGCCTCGATTGCTATACTGTGTTAGCCAGTCATCCATAAATGGATTCTTTAAATGCAAGTTTTATTTAATAAAAAAGGCATTTGTTAAAAGCAAAAAATGAAAAGATGTGAAAAAGTTAAAGTCGCATTGGAGGTTTTTTTCATTTGAATTGAGTGTTAATGCAAACAAATCGTATCATAACATGGCTTTAAAACTAGAAATGTATTACTCCAATCTAATCTAAGTATATTGATCGATTTTAAAATTATAAAAAAGGTCACTCGACGGTAATTTAGAATTTATATTACACGATTCTATTTATAATAACAAGGGATATAAAAGTCCAATTATTTATTAATAGTCATCTAAATGCATTCGTAATCACTTCATGAATACCTCAGATTGGTTTGTTGGTTTGTCTGTAATATTTTAAATTTGTAATAAGTGTTGGCCATGAAGTATCAAAGTGTGTGGTCTAGTTTTTCAGATTCTTTGTACTGTGATTGTATTAAGTTTCGCAGGCTAAAAAAAAACATATATTGCAACACGCCGTTTTTCTCTTTTTCTTCAAGCTTAAAAAAAAAAAAATATGTACTTACAAGCCCGTGACTTGTACGGAGTATTTAGCTTTCGATGGCGTTTGTTTTAAATGATACCCCTCGGTGAATAGTTTTTTTTGTCATGTGGATTACCCATGCTTACATGATAGGATATGTTTTTTTTGTATCGAGTTCATAATAATCATAAAACGTTAGTAACCGTAATAGAGTTTTTCTTGATCCTCTGTTTACAAGAGTATAATCATTATCTGAATTTATTTTGTACGGGATAAAGGACTTTCGCTTATTGCGCAGTTTGAAAGAGTAGCATTTCTGTTTTACGAATTTTTACTAGATTCAAAAAGGAATTTAAGTGTATCAGTCATAAAATAATTTTTCTCTTGAATTCTAAAATGATAACTAATAATCAAATATCCTCTAATCCTATCTATGAACTACCAACAAAGATGTAAAAGCTTACACTTAATACAATGCAAAACCTTTTCCATTCAAGTATACAAGTTTGAAAGAAAGATAAAAGATATTGCCAAATGTTTTGGGTTTGCATCACCACTCGCACCGGCTCGCACGTCGCTCTCGAGCAAATGAGGCATAATCAAGGCGGCAATAAAGCAAAAGTATAAGAAAGCAATTTCAAGGACGAAATTCCAGCTGGAGAGAAATAACAGGATCAACGGGAGACACGACAGGCCACGAACCTCGCGAGAGACTCGAGCATGAACGACAGTGCAGCCAAGACGCAGAGGTCTGCAAGTGTGTCCAAAGGCGTGCCAGAGCCAGCCGTTTCATTTCATAATTGTCTTAACGGACAATCTCTCCGTTCCAGAAGCTGCCGCCGCAGCGCTATGGCTGAACTGCCGCGTCGACTGTCCCTCGGGAAGCTACGCTCCAGCTTCGGGAAACGTCCGCGTTTATGGGAGTAGGTAAGAGCAAGTTGTTAGGCATTGGGAATCACACACACACACACGCACACACACACACACACACACAGACACAGACACAGACACACAGACACAGAAGACATGTATTAAAGGCAAGCTGGTAACGACGACGACGACGACAACCGACGACTTATCGACCGAACGACAGACTCGAGTGAAAGCAATATGGACGCCAGACAGAGAAAGAGAGAGAAAGAGAGAGAAAGAGAGAGAAGAAAGAGACGTCGGGCGTGTAACAGATGGAGTAAGAGGGGGCAGGAGTGATTAAGAGCGAACAAAAGAGAAATTGGGAGTGTGAAATCTAGAGGAGGACGTGTTTTAGCGCAGCACTGCGGAGGTTTATCGTAATGATAGCGAATTAATAAATTGGAAGACAGCGTGGGGAGAAGGAAATTTCGCTGCCGATTGGTGCACAAACAAAAAGAAGTGATAGAATAAGTCATCAGCTTGAATTGACGATTTATTAGTTTTAAATGGCTTAGATAAAGATTATCAGTATGTGAAAAATTTTCAGTTGTATCAATAAAATTATGCGAAGTGCGATGAGGAAAATATCTGTCAAAAGAATTTGATCGAGCGTGTATCGTATAACGTATTTCTAGTTGGGAAAAATCAAATATCTACACGTATTTCATGTGTTTTTTAACTTCAAGCATACTTGAATTTTTATATAAAAATCAATACTGTAGAACTATATATTCATTACTAACAATACTGTAGAACTATATATTCATTACTAACATATATTAAATATCGAACAGCTTCTAATTAACTTGTCAAAAGAAAAACAAGAAAATAGAATCGTATAAATCCGTTCTATCCAGATTATAGTACAATTCCATTTTGGATAGTGAAATAAAACTAAAACGAAAAATTTACCGTCGACATGGAAATTTCGTTTTTCCTCAGTATAAGCAAGTTATTGCGAAGCACGTCGCGGAGAGAAAGAGAGAGAGAGAGAGAAAAGAGCGGAATAATTTCATGCTGCAATTCGCGTAATTTTACCAGTGGTAATTTAAGTACAGGAGATATACATGTACAGTCGACCGCTATGTGCACAGCGTGGCATACTTTAAAATTCAAATCAGATGTGTGCTCATATTTTGAAATTTGTGAATGTACGCTGCAATTAAATCTAAACAAAATCGATTATGCATTTGCTAAATTCAATTGGCAGCCGTAGAAAATATCATTCTGATGCATGTTTCAACTGCGCTGAAAAATCGAATGCAAATTTCTAGTATACACGTTTATTTTCGTCTATTAAAAAGCTCTGCCAATAAATTTGCGGAGATTGATTTTTATAAACTGAAGTTTTTCAGCTATTGCACAGATTTGTAACTGCAGATTGAAGTACTCGACAAGTGATGCAAACCAGCTGGTTTTTATTGTATAAATATCAAAAGTGCACTGTATTGTTTGAACTGAAAAAGAGTATACAGAATTGCAATTCATTTTATACTGTATAAAAGAAAAGTCTCCTTTGATGTATGTAAGTCCCGGCTTTACTGCCACCTAAAAATACTGCCTAAAAGGATGCTATAGATATATAACCCACTATGATTCAATACAAAGTAAATTTCTCGCTTCTAATGCATTCAAAGATTCAGCAGGATTATTAATAAAACCTCGTCTAAATAAATACACCTTAACGAAGTAACAAAACCGGGCGAGAGAAAATTAAAAATAAAGCACTGGCAACGAGCGCAGAGCGAGCGACGACGAAGAAAGAAGTCCATCAAAGGTTGTAGCAACGAATTGCCTTGGCACTGGATCGAGTGCCACGGGGAACAGAAAGCAAGTATAATAGAAAAGAAAGAAAGGAGAGACAGCGGAGAAAGAAAGGGAGAAACGATGTCTCGAACGAGTCGAGGGCCAAGAGGAGGCGGATTGCGCCTCGAGGAAAGGGTCAACGAAAAAAAAGGGTATAAGTAAAATCAAAAGTGAACGAGACAGCGATACATTGTATATATATGCATGTATGTATGTATATACACATTCGCTAAAGTCGAAAGCAGCGCGCGAGTGATATAACAGAAGAAGGATGGCGCAAGCAAGAGACTACGGAATGGATCAAACGAGAGAGAGGGAGAGAGAGAGGAAAAAGAAGCACTCCGATAGAGGAGGAGAGGAGAGAGAGAAATCGTAGGGAATAGACGGCATCGAAAATAATCGTTCCGCAGCACGAGGAGAGTTTTTTTGCGTGTTATCGAACCGACACGAAAACCCGATACCTGCCGCATATACATATAAATATATATATATTCGAGATGACTATAGTTTGCAGGAGAATAACAAAGAATTCCACCTTTGATAGGGAGAGGAATTCGGAATGGATGACTAAACGCGCGAAAGCCGATTCGAGCGCGCTGTTCCTTTTCCTCGTGCATCTGTCGTTTCGAGAAATCATTGCGTGTATTGTTGCATTTTTAGACTTTGGAATATGCTTAAGATTAATGCGGTGGTTCTGAGTAAATTATTAAATCTGAATCGAAGTGCTTAGTTTTTGTGTACAATATCTATAGGAACCAATCGAATGTAAAAGTTGCAGCAACGTTTGTGTAATACGCAGATTTTTTGGTAAGATGTTTCATTAGTCTATTATATTCTTGTTTACGAAGATAGGCGAGTCAGAGCCAGTCGATCGGATGAATAAAGAAGCCGAGATCTTGATTTCCCTTCGCTAAAACAATAGCGCGTTTCACTACCAAGACTCTTATATATAGCTATATAAGTATATCCATCTCTGTCGCGATCGAAAGGGGGAACCTCGAAGGGGTTGATTAAGAGTACAAAAAAGAACTAATCAAAAACAGTCAAAGTTGAAGACGGTCGGCTTGGTGTATTGAAGGAGCGAGACAGAGAATGAACAAAAAAAGCTCAAGTGAAGAGAGGGTCAAACGCGTCGACGAGGAAAGAGAGATAGACACACTGACAAGTATCCGGGTTGCGTATAATATGACGAGGGAAGCTTCTTATTCGTCCTTCGAAAGTTATGGGACACTCGGGACGCTCTTTAATCGGCGCGCTTCGTTTACTTTTTTTGTTATCGTGAAAAGTAATGCTTGAAAAAAAAAAAGCGAACCTAATATCCAGTGCTGGCGCGGGGTTACGAAACGTAAATTGTCAGCGCCGGGGATTTGCAATTCAAACGCGGGCTCCGATTTGAAACACCTCGTGTTTCGACATAGAAGCTGATTCTCTTTTTTTTCTGTTCTTTGTCTGTCGAGAGAAAATGGAATCGAAGAAAATGTTATACGGTATTTATTTTAAAAATCGTTAATAAATTTGAACTTACTCGGCGCTTTTTTCTATGACCATCATATTCGGGGTTATTTTTTACGAAGCTCGTACGAGGAATGACTGTTTAGAACTTCCGTGTATAAAGTGGAACAAGACGAAATATTAGACTCAAACTTACGTGACTAAGGCGATTTAGTAATGTGATAATGTGTGTAACTCACCTGAAACAGAAAGAAAAGGTAAAGGTTAGAGACATTTTCAAATAGAAAATAAAACTTCTATGCTATGTTTGGATATATATCTTTATTCATAAAATGTTATATTATTATTTAATATTACTCGCGGATTTATTAAAAAATATCATTCAATTCAAACTAAATACTATATGAGTTTGAATAATTCCACAGAATCGTTAAGTGTACAGTTTTTAGTTGTCTTTGTAAATGATATATATTCACATTAACAATTAAAATGCCTCTAAATATGAAACTACATTATTCATTAGGTTGCATTAACAATACAATAATGAAAATGTGTTACTTCACACGTAAATGGAGGAATACATAAATGATTATATAAACACATCATACATTAAGATTTAACAATTTAGAATATAAAAAGTTATTAAACTAAAATTTAGTAACTAATATGCTGCTGTGATATAAGACGATTATCAATAAGTTTTTACAACTACCTTAGAGTCTAAAACTTAAGAGAGCAATAAAAAGTACATAAAAAAGAGCTCACAGTCATACCATTAAGCTCCTCAATAATTGCTCAGGCAATTAAAAAAGCACTGCTGCTTACAAATGCAAGAAGACTAGTTTAGCTATAAGCATGCATCAAATTGTTATTGCACATCAACGACGTCCCTCCATTTAAAACAACCGAATTTAAAAAATCAAGCAAAGTATTATATTACAATTTACTGTAAAACCATAAAAAAATTTGCACAATCTCATTTAAAACTTATTTAACCAGGCATCATCGTATCGAATGTAATTGAATATTTACATTCGGTATAGTTGAAATAAAATAAACGTAATAGTACTTTTGCATAAACAATAACACATTTTAAGCCTTAAAAATTCTGGAATAAAAATTATGCTCGATGATTTTATGATGATAGCATCAGTTGACTGCTTTTATTCCATGTACGCGTTGCAAATGCAGCCGTTCTATATAAATTTTAATGATCTAGCGCTACATTTCCTCGCACATGTATAAATTCTTTGTCGAACAGCTATTATAAAATTTTCATTAAACCCTCAAATCCAGTTACAAAACGCTCGTATACCGTTACCGTTAACATTTTACAGATTATTGCAATAAATATCGCTCGAATATAACTTTAAAGCCATTCCAAAATTGACCTATTAGCTATCAACTATCGATAATAATGTATTTCTACAGCGTAATCTCTGATTATATGGAGCAATACATATACGTTGAAAAATCGTAAAACGGTTTATACCCGCGTGCACAAAAACAAAAAACAAAAAAAATCATTCGCCTGAAAAAAATACGGATAAAATGCCAAGGAACGTGTTTCTCGGGTTATCGAAAGCACCGTAGTATCGAAAGGTACTCTTCTCGTCGAATTTTCAAAATGCAGATTCGTTCGCGTGTTACTGCACATATATAGTATATACGTGTACACACGCACGCTAAGTAAGTACATAGAGATGTAACGTTGAGCACCGGTACACACCATCAACGCTCGTATATATATATACACATCCTAACAGAATGCTCTCGTCTGGAGAGAAAGAGAGAATAAGGCTTCGGGGAGTGTATAACGAAACCTGCGGCCTTCAGGCAGAAATTCGATCTCGAGAAAAGAGGCAGCTCGTTGACGCGGGTATATATAAGAGAGAAAGAAGTTGCGCTCCTATGCCGCCGTTGGGACACAAAAGTTCCGTGGGTGCGTGAGTGTATAAGTGTGTGTGTGTGTGTGTGAGAGAGAGAGAAAGAAAAGACGCGCGCGTGCGAACGGGAGGAAGACGCGGGCTGAAGAAAAAGCGGGTCTTCAACCGACAAATGAGGTTTGAGGGGGTGGGCGCGTCCTCGCTGTTTTATCCCTCTTGATTCCTTTCTTTTTTGTTAATATAAAATTCAGCGACCTGACGATGGCTTCGTTATCCTACGTTTTCTGGGTGAGTCGTAAAAATTTAAATGCGCGACGGGCGACGATTTATGCACTGATTTTGGCGATCTCTGATGTGTTTAGTTTTAATTCAAATTGTATTTTAATTAATGCTTTTTGAGATAAGTTAGTGTTGGTGTTTCAGCGTTATTCATTATAATGCGTGATAGCGAAACTGGTGCAGTGGAATTTATTCTTACCGATAAATGAGAAAATGAATAACTGACATTGTAATTGAAATAATAAAAAATCATTTTCTCTCTATAATAAAAAAAAATTGACATTATTTATATATATGACATATTCCTAAGCAATTCTCTTTGATTCCAAATTAATTCTTATTTTTATCTAACTGTATACCGAAGAATTTTCGCGTTCAATTTATTTAAAATTTAAAAGTTCCGCGACAGTGCGAATTTCCTGAGGATGCGTAGAAACAGTCTCATCGTCAAAATTACCCCCATACTTGGATGAAACTTTCCCGGAGTCGATCACCCGTGTTATTCCTATCGAAAAAGAACAGAAGAAAAATGAAAGAAAGCGCTATAGCGCGAGTCTGCAGGAAAGCCGTTGCCGTCGCATCGTACACGCGCTCCTCCACCAGCGAAACAACAGCAACAGCAGCAGCAAGCACGCGAGAGCAAAATAGAGAGAATGCACAGGATGGAAAAGCAGGTCTTCACTCGATAAACATGCTCCTCTGGCAAGTCGCGCACACTTGCAGCTCTTTGCGTGTTCTTGTAAGACACGAGGTGGCCGCTGCCTCTTTCAACGTCGCAGAAAAGTACCATCATATTGCTTTTTTAAATCGCGTTCGATCCTCAATTTCTCATCCATCAAGTTTCGATTGCAATACACGTAACCCGTTTAAATCCCCTGCCGTCATAATACGAAAATCGTGTCACAATAGCTAGAAAAAAACTCATTATATTTCTCGCGGTACTCGAGAACGGCACTTGTTATACACTTGCGTTGCGGAGCTCTCGTGCGGTGTATACGCGACTGCATTACACACACGTGCCGAGTTTGCTAGCGTGTATACGAGTGCATTGTTCAGCTGCCCTCGTGTATGTGTGTGTGTGTGTGCATTTGTGCATATACATCGTGGGGCGCTCGACGCGGGTGATTATGAAGTCGCCGCCGCCGCGAATTTCGTGATGCTGCGAGCTGCGCTTCGAGTATACGCGACAACTTTGTACATTCGTTAGGGAGGATGTGTAATATGCAGGTTGTCACTGCGCGTGAGTGTCGATGCGCTTAGTGCCGTCGATGAAATGGAAAATTCGGGAAATTGCGATTGATTTATTCACGAGCTTTTGTTTGATCCTTTACGAAAGAGAATCTGTTTATTAACTGATTTTGGTGAATATCGAATTTTTTGATCTTATATTTCGTATGAGTGACTTGTTCGAGTTGCTTAGAATTTTATTTTGCAAAATAATGATTATGCGACTCCAGGTTTACTTTCGGTTTACATTCAATTTTATATAGCTACGCAAACGTAAATATATGAAATAATTTCTATGATATATTTCAGTTGCTTGAATTGTTGGAGAATTTAGATGATAAAAGAATTAATTTGTTTCATAATGATTTATACAATATTTTTTAGGAATCTTCAATCATTTCTAAAATGGATTATCATCATTAAATGAAAAATTTATTAATCAGAAAATATCGAAAGCTTGATTAAAATTCGACAACGGAGCCGTGAACAAGCGCGCGTGTCTCCGATAAATTTAGTACTCGTATAGCCAAGCGGCCGCTAACGCGCGTAAATAAAAAATCTTCCGCCAGTGAATTTTGAATAATCGACTAAATTACACAGTCCATATCGCATCCTCGCAAAAATAGGAAAAAAAAATAAAAATAGCGGAAAGGATGGATGCAGAGAGCAGCGCGAGAAGTAGACTCAGCGCACACGCGTGTAGTAATTAACCAGTTTCCGCGAAGCAAATCGAATTAAATTGTCACACTACCGAAAATCCCCCATACATATTAGACGTACGCCGAAGCGCGCGTGTATACGAACATTTTAAAATATTATATTTCAACCGCGACGAATCTCACATTTACGCTCGAGATTATGCGCGCATATCGAGCGAGCGACTTTTTTTATAAAGATATATATGTGCGTATAAAATATAAACGTATATATGAATTCTGGTTTCGCCTACGAGTCTCCCCCCAACGAAACAGAGAAAGAGAGAGTGAATCTTTCAGTCGCGATTCCGCCCGATTTATTCACGACCATATTCCAGGCTGAAAATGCGCGACGTCGAATATACATTACTTTTTATTCGCATACACGTATTCGCTGCAGGAGTAATTAGTTAAAGGAATGTTCAACGCCGTTTAAATTCGGCCGAGTACAAAGTTGCGCGCGTACGCAGCAGCAGGCGACGACGGAAGCTATAGAGAAAGTGTGCCAGAAAGTTTAATAGTCTAATTTTAACGAGTGGTATTCCATGCTGGAGGAAGTGTGACACCGGGATTAGAATCACTTTGCTCGAGTAGATCTCGTCGTAGTCGTCGTAGACGTCGTCGTCGTCTCGTAAGCAAAAGGAGTTGATTAGATGCCGAAATAGAGAGAGAGAGAGAAGGAGAGAGAGATACTTTGCGAAACTAATCAAATTTTCTTTAAGCGTCGAACTGTTTGTGCATACATAACGTATATAATACGAGCAATGTGTATACGTCTTCATTAGCGTTTCATTAGGCTAAATAGCCGTTTCCACATATTATTTAGCGGATCGATGACTCCTGTTTTCTCGTTTTGCTGCATTCGAATTAGTACCAGAATTTAGATGGAACTTGTTAATAGCGGTAGGCCAATAATTATTCTATAAACTATAATCGTTATCGTATCATAAAGTGAACATGAAAAGTTGAGTCATTCGGAAAGGTTAAAGGCTTAAAATAATTCAGGGATGTAACGTGAAATGTTTACAGTATAGTTGTACAAATGCAGCAATGCAATATCTTAAATAAGTTATCCTAATGTTTATCGACATTAACTTTCCTTACCCATTCCACAGCGTGCGGTAAACAAATCCAGCTCCCTAACATAATAATTACCAGCCGCCACCTTGACCGAGGAAAAAAAAAAAAAACAAGGCCATAGTATAACAAAAGTAAAACGTGCAGGAAAACCGTCCTTTCATTTCCCACCTAAATCCCCTAGTAATAATAATAATAAGCCCTCGGCTTACAGTGCCAGAGCGTCTCGACAGATCGCCATGGCTCAAGCGTAAAAGGGATATAAGCGCATTATATATACGAGCATCGCGCGCGCGCGTCATTAGTACGAGTGTCCGCGCGAGTGCTCGTTTTCGTCGAAAGTCGCTCGCTCGCTATTATATATGCTCGCATCGGCTGCAGAGTCTCGTGTTATGTCCCCCCTCCTACCGACGGCGCGTCGCCCGACGAAAGCGAGGAACCGGAAAATGACTCGTGCAGGTGGCGCGGCGCGGCGGCTACGTTGATCCGTTTGTTTATTTCTCTCTCGTTCCCGGTCTGCAGCAGCGACGGCGTCGGCAGCCAATCGACCGGTGTGACAACTTTCGAACGAGTCGCCGCAGCCCTCGGCCTCCCATCATCGCGCCGGAAGCGACTACTGCCGTCGCGTTGATGCTCGATAATTTGAGTTCTCTTCGAGACCGAGAGAGAGAGAGAGAGAGAGATGGACTGTGCTAGTATACGTACAAATGACGGCTATAACTTTTTTTTTTGTCGAACGAAGCTGATGGTATCGGAGTTTAAAGTTCTTTTGATTTTCTGCATTCGGGAGAAATATTTTGTAGCTCAACAGAGCTTTGGGACAATGATAAAAAGTTTCAGTAGCATTGGACTCGATTAAAACCGCAATTCTTTTTTTAAGTAAATAATCTCTATAATCATTTAATAATCCCGTACAATAAGTTCTCACATTTCTTTTCAGATCTCATGATTAAACCGTTAGCCGATATATGACACGCGCAAAAGCAGATCGCCGGTGAAGGCACGCGCGGCAAAATTCCTAATTCGGCGTGTTCGATCGTTCGTAATACAGCTCGAGCGTCTCTCGTCTCTCTCTCTCTCTCTCTCTATATATATATATATGTATATATCTGTCGGCGGCGCGCAAGTGGAAAAAAATTCAGTCCTCCGACTTTCCGCGAGGCGAAAGTGTGTGCAGTGTGCGCGCGCGCGTGAGTTTTTTTTTCATGACGTCAGTGTGCAGCAGCAGCGCCCGGGAAAAAACCAATAGCAAACAACTTTTTCGAGCCTGCACATTCTGATGCGCCTCTAGCTATAGCTTATATATAACTCGTGCGCACTCTGCTGATCGAGTCCGAAATATAAGTTTGAAGCATTCAATCGGAAATCCTGATACGCATATAATACTTCATGTTTTTATCGATTGTATAAGTGAATAATTATGAAGTATAAGTTGACGAATTGTGTTGGTAAAAGATTGTCTGATACATTATAATCATCGTTGACACTGATAGTTCCTTTCAAGATCTAGATGTAACACATATCAGTCAATCCACCCGTATTACGTATACGAGCAGTAGCCAGTTCACATGTATCTATCTATTTAAGTACCCCATTATTATCTCGGGGCATGATCTGCCTATACTTATATCTGTACACTAAATAAATTAGTCTCTGAATCAAATTAAGTGTCACCGACATACATGAGCTTCCTTCGCATATATATTCTGCACTATACCGTCGAGCGAAAATTTGAGAATGATTATTATCATTAGAAATTTAGTTCTGCACCTTCGTGAATTTTACAAAGTATGGATCTGTATCCTAGACCGATCACTAGTATTACGATCCATCATGCGGTTGGTATATTAACGACACCGATAATCATCAGCGCTATCATCGTCTCTCCCGTTTGGATATATCACACACACACACACATACACAGGCGCGTATACATATTTATCTATCTCACATATCTCCAGCAACGCAATAACCGGCATCGCCTTTAGATTTTTAATGTTACAATCAAAGCGCAAACGGTCAACCCAACCCAACTCTATTATTCCATCGACATATCGTCAAATCCTAACTTTGCATACGAAAAGTATAACCATCAACGAAAGACTTTTCATCGGCGATCTAATCGGCCGATCTAAAGTTTCTCCCACTAATTGAAATCCACGGTATAGCGCAGGTTGCATGCTATACAGCACGCCTCAGCGGCCACAGCAGCAGCGGCGGCCATTACGTAAATCTCGTATAGCATTTGAATCGCGGCGTGGGTATACACGGAGCGCAAGAACAACCGGCCAAGGCTAAAAACTGTGCTGCTGGTCGCTTTATTTCCTGTCGTGCGCATCTATCCGCACCGAGATCTAGCGCGGAGAAAAAAAAGCCACACATAACGCACTCCAATTTTCACCCGGTACAGTATGAACGAACCGGTAAACTCTCTCGCGGTGTAAATATCGCCTACAATCTTACCACACTCGCAACTGTCGCTTTTTCGCGGGAGCGGCCTATACCTCGATATTCCTGTGATACGCGCGGATAAAGCTCGTTCTCTCTCTCTCACTCTAGTGCGCACGGCGGCGCACCTATACTTAACGCTCTCGTAGCGTCGGCGCGCTGTAGAGGCCTTGAAAGCGATCGACCGTGTGTGTGTGTGTGCGTGCCAGGCTTGCGTGTGTGTGGGGGGAGCGAGCATTCGAGCAAGGCTGTTCTGTCCATCGGACGCTCCGTAATGGATGTGACTAGCGAATGACTCTCGCGGGAGATTCTCGGCTGCTGCTTCAGCTGCTCCTGCTGTTGCCGCTCACCTCCGAGAGGTGCTACTTTTCTTCCTCCTAGTCCTTTTCTTTTTATGACTTTCCGTATATTTTACCGCTTTTGAGTTAGAGAGTATGCAGGTTAGCGTGAGAGCCGAGTGCGGTTGGCTCTCAATGTAAAAGACGATTCGAAACGAGCTGTGATTGACACCTTTCATATGTGGCCATGACTGATCGGACGTAACTTTTAATTGTGCCAATTAATAAAAATTCAATTCTACCTTTTGTTGAATCCTTACCATTTTTAGATGAATAAAGTAACATCTTTCTACAAAGTTTTTTTTTAGCAAATTGAATTTGGAAGAACTTTAAAATAATCTAAACTCTATCGGTGCCGTATATATATAGCAGCTTTTGTAATAGAATTTAAAATATACAGAAACGATTGTCTTATTTTAGTTGGCAAGAATAGTATAAAAACTCCTATTGCCTAAAATTTGAATAAATTCTTTCTCTCACAGTATAAAACTCATAAATGTTTAATAAAACTCAATTCTCTGCTTATCGACTCGCAGCTTATTTGATTTCGAACTTTATTTGAAACTTTCCAAAATTCCATCATCGCTCGAAATCAAGCGATTCGTTCAATATACCGAGGCTCCATATATAACTCCGCTCTCGAACTTTCAGCCCACGTACAGTAACGCTTGCATACAAAGAAGTGAAACGCGAGGATGCACCTTTTTCCATAGTTTTTTAAGGTGGTTCTGCACGAAATTCAAGTGCTGGGTATCATTATAAAAAGAATACATTTGGTAAGATATTTCTACGTATAAGCAATATTAATATTATGTAAACATTGTTATTTTGATACTAAACGTCAACTGAAAGTTAAAAATAAATTTAATAAACATTATTTATCCGAATCGAACATCAATTTGTAGATAATGAATACGTATATACGAATACATGCATACGACGACGGAGTGTAAATGTAATATTGAAAACTTTTTTTACTGGGAATCGATACTGTTTATTGGCTACTTTATCACAGGTACATCTTTTTTTATTTGTTTGAGATATACCCTTCGGCGTACTCGCATGTGTACAGTTAAAAAATTACTTTTTATAAATGTACGATTCTATAGGAATCCCTACGAAGCGGTACATATTCATTTCTGATTAACAATTTTACATTAGTGTCTTTTTACCGCTATATACGAGCATAAATACAAAGGAACTTAAAATATAATATAGACATAACAAATAACAAATAAAAATATTTTGTTTATATAAATATGGAAGCTACATTTGTAACTATTTATTTATAGAGCATATAACTTTATAGAACTTGTAACTATTTACTTTATATGTTCTTAATTAGTTTATGTTCTGTAAAAATGTGTAATAGCCGCATCGACACATATTTTTGGTTGAAACATTACAAACTCAATCCTATTAAAAATCACGTAAATTATGATTCTATATGCAGTTGCAGGACGCTTTTTGCACGAATCAAAGCTTTTGCATTGTTACTGCATTACTTTCATTATTGGCGTTAAATGTCTATGCATTAACAATTACATTGTTAATAACTATAAATGATGTATAATCGTTTATACAATTTTAGCCATGAAAATTGTATAAATTTCATTGTACAATGTAATTTGAATATTATGAATACTAATTCATTGGTGTATTATTTAATATACGTTTTTGAAATTTGCATCGTTTATACTCAACGAAAGAATTTAGTATAATTTTCGCTTTTGGAAAGTGCTTTCAATTTAGAACTTACAAATTGCAGGTTATTAATTCTATGAATAATAACATAGATCTATTAATAATTACTAACCAAATTTCACATTGGCAATGTAACTATTATTTAATCAAGATAGAATGCATATTTAATTTATTAATAATTAACTATTCGTGCGCTATTTTTATGTACATGAATTTTGTAAAATAATATCTAGAAATTTATAAAGGTAAAGTTTAACGTCATAAAATATGACATATAATATATTATATCTTATGTCTTCATTTAATTCATGTATTATGAACTACAACTAAATCTATTTCTAATTACTATACATAAATATATATATATATATATAAACGGGTAGCTTAAAACATTTATATGTGTAGAAGCCATAGTTAATGATCTACGGGCGAAACTATGGACATCCATGAGCAAATACACATAGAAAATAAGAAAAAAACTAAATCATCTATTGAAAGAACGAAATCGAAGAATCAAGGAGAATTAGGTACAGGTATACACACCACATATACACGTGAGGTCCGGGGTTGAAAGGTAAAGAGCAAAAAAAAAATCATCGGTACTAACATCGTTGCAACTATAGACTAACCTCACGTGCACTCTCATACTCTTTCTCTCTCTGATCATCGGCGCACAAAGTCAGAGTCACGCGCAAATGAAAGGGTGAATCTGCGCGAGAGAGAGAGAAAGAAAGAGAGAATGAGAGAGATACAGAGAGAAAAAGAGAAAGGTCTATAAGAGGGTTAAAGCTGCCGCGTGCAAATGCATATAGGGGGAGGGTCGAGAGCCTCGATCTATACGAAACAAGAAGATGATGGGGTAGGAGGAGGGTGACTAGCATAAAGTATACATTATAAGGGTGGGGGGGGGGTTGGAGTTCGAATTAACATTATATATATAAAGAGA
>UELU01139265.1:23715-65730 GCA_900490025.1 Megastigmus dorsalis | reverse complement strand
TGCGTGTACCACATATATATATATATATATGCGATGCGTGTGTGTCTGTATGTGTGAATGTGAGAGAGAAGGCGACTCACCTCCAGGTGGGGCTGGCGGGGCCCTCTTCGGGGTGTCGTCCGCAGAGGGGGTACGTTCCCTCATGCTTTCCTAGGGAGACCCCTCAGAGCCGCCCCTTGGCCTTGCGCGTACGGCATTGCCGCGGGACTCTGCGGAGAAGCACAGAAAAACAGAACATTGGTAACGTCCTCTCGCCTACACTTTTCGCAACACCATACCAAGCTTTATTACGTTTCCCCTCATTGTTTAGCCGTGACAACTCGCGAGACACAGCCCTTTTTTTGTATCGCTCATTAGGGAATTAGTAGCAAGTATATTAGAGGCTGCGTTTGGATTCGCAGTCGATAACGCTTAGCGTCAACTGCGACGTGTGTATTATGTGCATCGGATGGGGCTAAATGTAAGGAAGCATTTTGCGTTGTTGTATATCTCGGGTTATGGTGGCGTTAGCGAGAGGCGGTTCGAGTTGTGGCGAATATGGGCCGAGAGAGAAAGCATGACTCCGGAGGTTTATTTCTTGGCTCGCTTAGCACATCCTGGCCCCCATTTCCACGTTAATAGTGCATCGAAAAACACGTTGTTATACAGCCACGTTTCCAAGCACTTTTGCTTATACGCGCAGTTATGTACAATATGTGTGATTTACAACGCGGTTGCAGATATACTTAGATTTGCGCAATTATTTAGATTACGTGTAATGAGACTTTATATCGTGGAATGCAGAGGTTTTTCACGTGTGAACAGCTATCACGAACACGAGTTCAAATTTAAATGTAAACGGATGAATTGCTATAGCACTTCCTGATGCCAGAGTCATAAAAATTGTTTATAATTAACTCTGAGTACAGGATTCTATATTTCTATTTCTTTCCCGTGTATTGATAGTTGAATTAGGATCGATTTTAGACAAAAAGTTGGGGCCAAGTTGTCACATCATATCGCGCATATAACCTCTTCGCTATAGTCTCTTTCTATTGTGAGCCATTCCTTAGCAGCTCACTCGCAGCTGTTGTAGATATTTTGAAAGGCGCGCGATATTTCAACTATATTTCAAAATAGAAAGAGAGAGAGAGAGAGAGGGAGATGACGAAGCTCCGCATGCTAATGAGATGTATAGTGTACAACTGAGAGGTATGTAAATTTTCGAGAGGGAGATAGCGGGTGGGTTGGTAATGAATGCGAGTAAATTGAAGCTCTTTCATGAATTATGATTTTCGCGAATGACTCTGCTGCACTCTGCGCCGCTTCTGCCTTGGACTAATTCAGTTTTCGTGAAAAGACTTGACAGATGGATTTACAGCTATGTATACGAACAAACGCAATAAATGCAATAGAGAACGCCCGTGAACATGATTTTTACAGTAATTATCTTTTGTAGCTAGTCCAATAAAATGATTTACATGCAAGACTATAAATTAAGTGTATTCCCATATTCATTAAAGAAATGGTACTCTGCACATCAAATAAAACCCGAGCGTATAAAGTTTCCGCGTCTTTTCGAAAAAAAAAAAGAAAAAAACCGCAGTAAGTGCAAAAGAGGCATTCGACCAAATGAAGAGGCACCGACAGCCAAAGGCGAAGCTTTCCTTTTCTCATCATCATCGCGCGCACTTTACCGTGCACACTGATGCGCACCAACAATATATATCTGTATACATATATGTATATCTATATCTTTATATATATATGTTCATTCTCGTTTCGGAAGACCCTCGCTTTTTCGCTCGTCGCTTATTGTTCGCCTCGCTCTTTTTAACCCTTTCCTCCTCGCCTCTCTTCTCTTCGCAGCACAGCGCGCTCGAAAAATTAGAAATAAAAAAAAAAAGAAGAGGAAAGAGCGAGAGCTGCACTGTTTTCGATTTCGACGGCTGCAGAGAGAGAGAGAGAGAGACGGAGAGAAGCTGAGCGCAGCAGCAACGGCGGTGGCGGCAAATATCGGCGAAGCGTTCGCGACAATGACGTTTTCTGCAAGCTGTATATGGTGAGATGTAGTTTTTGTGTTGCGAGAGTGCGACGATGGCTTTTTTAAGGGGAGCTTATGGAGATGTTTGCAGTTTTTTGGAATGGTATTGTGAGGTATAACGATGGATTAAATAATAATTTAGAAGTGGGTTTTTGATTGTGAATGGAACCGTAATTATGAACGATTGATTTATTGAATTCCTGTTGAATAAATATAAACGTGAAAAAAAAAACAGTTTGTTTTAGTCTAGTCGTGTTTGATAAAAATATTGGAGGTTAAAAAAGTATTTGCATTTTGAGAAACGTCCCGGTATCAGAACACGATCCTTTACCGATACAAAATCGTTAATAACTCTTTACGATTATATTTATTACAATATTCTAGCTAATTAACGATAAAATAGGTATTTTAGTCTAAGATTCTTATACAGTTTATGCATATGGATGTCGGTACGTTTCTCTTGTACAGAATTCATGCTTTTTCAACTAAGTATTTTTTCTCTGTGATAGAAAAATGTAAATAATGCTGTAAATTCATGATGCAGCGAATATATTGATATAATTCAACTGAGTAAAAATAAGATAATACTTAAAATATCGAAAATGGAACTGAAGAGGAAAAACGAGAACCTATATTTTTATTGAATATCACGTGAGCGTTATTGCTTTTTTCAATTTTATGTTTTTTTTTATCGATCATTCGTATACAAAAGTATGTCGATCCTTGAGAACTTATATTTGGAGTAAAAAAAATGAAATTAACTGATCATTGAAAGTTTGATAGTGGAAATAACTTTTGCAAACATTGTTCAATTCAGTACTCGTAAATAGCTATTTTCTCTAAAGTTCGAATAAAATGATACTTTTTACTCTTTGATAGAGAAGTTATGTTTCCATAATCAGAGAGTAAGTTATCACAGCGCAATGCATGTAAATTAAAATTGTTACAATTCATTGAATCAGCGACAAAAAATTTTAATTTGTTTTAGATTTTAGATAAGCTTCTGATCGCATATATAATATGTACAGTGTGTAAAAATTAACATTTAAACTCTTTTATTCTAAAATATGCAGAATGAAAGACTGAAGCGAACGGATACATTACTGCTTCATAAATATTCTGAATCTTGAAAACTACTTTTAATTAGAAAAGCAGCTGGAAACGACCGAGAAGGCCTTAACAGTTGACCTGTGACCAGTGCAACAACCTAGAACCAGTGATTAAATTACCTCCTACTCGAAATATGAAAATTGTGATTTAGCTCTTTTAATCGGATTATAATGTTCTTTTAGAATTAGTTTCGGGCGACTATTATTACTCAGTTCAAAAATATTGGATCATTAATATACGTGTAAACGAAAGCATATCATAATCTAGAAAGAATAAAACCACTTTTTTTGTGTAACAGGTAATGATTAAATTTTTATTCTTGCAACGGAGAAGAACACTGACTATCAAATAATCATACGAGAAATCTGGCTAATATAAAACCTGTTCATCATATCTTAATCCAAAATTAAGAAAATCACTTATAAAAAGATAAAACGTAGCTTACATTTTTTCCAGATAAAGATTTTTTGAATAGTACAACAAGTTGTACAGATCGACATCGCATCTCACATTCGACACTCTTAAAGACAAAAAAAAGGGCCAAATCTCAAAACAAGCTAAAGAAAAAATACGTAACTCCCACAGTATAAGCAGTGCTCGCTCGAAAATCCCGAATCGCCCGTCTTTCGCACTTCCCAGACTAGAGTTCCCTGCACATCGACATTATTGTGCTTTAAACTACAATAATCCTCTCTCTATTCTCTCTCCCTCTCTCTCTCTCTCTCTGGCGCGCGGTAAAAACAAAGCGTGATCCGTCAGAGCTTCCGCGAGTCACCCCTGCATCTTGGCAGCGCGGTTGCGAACCACTGGGGCGCGGCGCACAAAGCACGCGAACCGAAGCAAGAGCTGCTATATATATATATATAGAGAGAGAGAAAGAGAGAGAGAGAGAGAGACTCGCTCAGCAGCAGCAGCAGCGGCGCTCGGATGGGTGTGCGAAACACCTTGTAAAGCGCCCCCAGCGCCGGTATATATACTGTTATACACTCGGATGCAGCGCTGCAGTTCTCTGTCTCTCTCTAGTTTTGCACGGGGAAAGGGGAGCAAGAAAAAAGTCGAGGAGCTAGACGAATTCGCTGCAGTCGACGCGCCGCCGCAACAATGCCTGAAGTTCCTTCGTTCTTATTCCCTCAAGACTTGTAGTTCTTTCTCTCGGTGTTTTTTTTTTTTTTTTTTGATTTTACGAACTGTAATTTTGACGCGAAGAAAGATTCAGGCGCGCATGTATTTCGTCTCTTATCCGCTGTTACTATGTATTTATACGTCGAGATTTATCGTTTTCTGCGCTGCTTGGACTGATTAATGCTTAGGAATTGGTTTTAGGCCTGGCGAGGTGATCAATTTTGATTTTGGATCGTTCATTAGGCGAGTCTGATGGATCTAAACTAAGCGGTCAATGGATTTTCGGACATTTTGCACGTAGGTTCGTTAATAAAAGTCCTGCTGGAGATTCCGACCTTTGTCGAATTCGTTGAATTTCAAAGTAATGTAAATCGATGTCTTTGAACCTTCTTGTGAATGGTGATACTATGCGCCTCAAGGCTGTAAAAGTTCTTATATTCCGAGAAAGAAATGCCGACGTGTAAAAAGGCTTATTTTAAGGACAGGAAGAAGTATTTTTAAAAAGCAAGGAGAGTTCAAGTCTTAGTCGCTTTTTCATGCAATTCCAAAATATTATCCGTATGGAAAAATTTTCCACGACAAAAAATATGTTAAAAATATTTAGTCGGAACTTTAAAATTGAAATCGATGAATCTAATATTGCGGATCGAATTTTACAAAATTCCATTGGAATTTTTGCTACAAATTTGAAATCAGAGATTCCACAAACTTTGATAACACGTGAATATAGCATTCAGCTTATAGCCGCAGGTGTAAGAAAAACAGACGCGATAAGTTTAAAGGCAAAAGTTTCGTATTAGAATATGCATTGCGCATCTAGGTATCCACAAAAGTTATGGTAACGATTTTTGTACTAGCAAAGAAATGTTTTTTTTTTATATGTTATCTCGAGCCTCACAATTTTGTAACGCATTAAACGCAATTTTCATCGATAGTCTTTATTTTACGGAAAAGTTCGATCTCCGTGACGTTTACTGTATTCGGCGCATCAGTTTAGCATGTACGGAAATTGGACACTCAACGCTATTGATTGGAAGCTTCTGCTCGCACCGAGTATTATATTGCAGCTTCTACAAAAGAGTATACGTACAGTTGAGTTCATTTAAGCAGCTCTAAAGAATTTACTAAAAATATCCTGTACTGTATTTTTTCCAAAGCACCACATTTACGCATATATGTAAAACCGACTTTAAAATCTCCCATCGGCACACGACAACTTTGAATCGCAAATTCCATAAAGTCGAAAAGAGAGTAGACCGGACACCCACGAGCGCATCGCATAACCGCAGAAACATCATATATCCTCCAGAGCGCATAACATATTCATCCCCCAATCAAAGCTCGAGACACATTTATGTCGTCCATCTACATATTTCGCTCGCATAGAAAGAAAACACGATACATCCAATCCACATAGATCAAGCCACGCGTAGATCCGCGGCCATCATACACAAATCTATGGCTGCTCAGGGGCCAAAGAGTGAGAGAGAGAGAGAGAGAGAGAGAGAGAAAGAGAGAGGTATAGAGTAATCCTTATGCATGAGATTCGACGACTGCGCGTTGGGCCGACGCGCTTTAAGCCGATTGTAAACTGACCTTTAACGGGGTAGCCGTGGTATCTGCTCATGGCCTACGCGAATACGACGTAGACGGACGGCCTTATACACCGAAAACCAGCCCTTCTCTCTCTGGTTGCTCGCCGCCGCCCTCGTAGTTCGGGATATTGCGTTCTCTCTCGCTAGCAACGCTCCACACACACACATGTATATATATATAGAGAGAGAGAGAGAGAGGGGCAAAGCTTCACTCGATATAGAGCCTCTCCCAACTCGCCGACGGGCTTTCGAGGTTACCGCACTTCCGATTCAATCGATACCTGATGCGCCCGATGTCGCATCTGCCTCTTTCCCTCTCTCTCACTCTCTCTCTCTGTCTCTCTCTCTCACTCGCTCCTTTTTCATACAAATTTGGTTATTCAGGCCATGAGAGATAGCGAGCGGAAACCTTGCCGTCTTTCGGTCCCATCTTCAATTCAGTGCGTGTAGCCCGAACCGCTTAAAAATGAATTTCCTCGCGAGATGAATAAGAATTGGACTGTGCAGCAGCTGCATGACGCGCGCTAAATGAATACACGGAATTTCGCGGCGCGAAGTGCCAGCCTGTATAAAGCGCGTGTAATCGTTTCTTCGTTAAAGGACCGGATTTACGAAGGTTCGCGGTTGTTCAATAACGCTCAGAGCAGCAATTGGTTGTGCAGGTGACGAATCGTTCGACCGAACTTTTTCTCGCTAACGATAATAGCGAAGTGGGACCTGCACACCTGCAATCATGACTGTTGAAAACTTGAAAACCTACTTCAACAAGGATATATAGATAACTTCGTATACCACTGTATACCGCGGTTAATATCGCAGAAGCGGCTCGTCCAAAATATGGGACGATTGTATATAAATGTTGATGATACAGCGAGTAAAGTGGCACGACTGTATACCGATACGGTAAGCGAGCCGCTTGATTAAACCTCAGCGAAGAATCATTTGCGACGCACGCGCGAAATTGCGAATATAACCCTTCCAAGCTCGAGTAGTTCGCGATAAGGGCTGTTCAAAACGCTGAAGCACCGGCTCCCCTGTATCCATATATATATATACTTCCTGATACATATCGATATATATATTTTGCTTTACTGTTATAGTCCCGCCGTATATAACAATCCAAAGGCATCGAGGTACAACCATTGGACACCGCAACAAGTATATAGCCGTGGCGCATTCGCACACACACACACACACGCGCGAATACAGCTTCTAGTCCACTTGTAAATCAGTCTAACGAGATTGAACTATATCTGACTATATATACCAACTGACACACGCACGCATATGTACAGACGGCATTTCCCTCGACAGTGTGATTCCCGCGACAAATAGAATTCGATGTTATAAGCCGGCGCGAGGCCCCGCGCATACACCGACAAATTGGAAAATCGCGACGTGCTGCTGTGCACACACGCGAACGAGACGCTGAAAAAAAGGACGAAAACGCGAAGCTTGCATGTGTGCACCGTGTGTGTGTGTGTGTATGTAGTGCTGCGATAGCTGGGTCTCGCTCGCTCTTATGTATAGTGGGTGAAGGGAACGAGGCAGCAGTCGTTCGATAACACGCAAATACCGTTAGCGAAATAGTCTTGCGTCGCGTAGAAGAGAGAGAGAGAGAGAGGTGTGCTGTATATAGGTACGATCCCAATCGCGAGAAGCCCCCGTGTGCACGGCCATTTCCGCCGCTGCCGTCGCCGCCGCCGCCGCCGCTGCTGTGCCTGCGAAGACTTTTTTTTTTTTAACACTTCTTTCATTTTTTCCCTTTTTATCAGCGAGGCGTGACTTTGGATATACGCGTATATAGGCTGAGAGGAGTGAAATATTTTTGAAAAATATATCGACATTGTTGACGTTGCCCGAATGGTCTGCTGCGTTTCTTCAACAATAATCAAAGTGTTTAAGTTTTGGGTAAGAGATTTAAAAAACACTTTCTGGTAAGCTAACAAAATCAAATTGTTTATATGTAGTATGGACTAACCCGAATAACTCATATTATGGTTATGGGGATTAGAGGGATCTTACGGTGGTGATAACCTTAACCTCGAAGTAGGGTCCGAATTGAGGGTCCGTGTTTATTATTTGATGTCAGCATATGGGTTGACATTGATCCCTAATAGTATAAGTCATTGGCTAGAACGAATCAATAAATATGATTCCCCTTGCCGAATTTTCCAATTGACCTTCAAATCAACCCTAAATGTATTCCCTAGGTTGAGCCTAAGGTTACCACCATATGGTCTCTTCATATACAATACACCTACAGATATAACTTTCAGAATGTTTTTTTTTTCTGAAAACGCATCACTTTAATTCTTTTGAAGCAAAATTGTTCAATCTGCTACAAAAGCACTTCCACCTTCAGCAAATCAAATTCTATCCCTGTCTGTAACATCTATAATTTAGCACCTCGCTCAAAAAGGTGCGCCGCAAAAATAAATGACGGGTAAAAAGCGAGACAATGCAAATAGACATAGTCCCCGAGACTAACTCGTTCATCCGAGAAAAACACGCGCTCCGCAAGTTTCGAGAGCATCGTAATCGCTGCGAAACATTATACACGACGACGACGTCGACGTCGACGAGGCGACGCTGAACCTTGGCACTCGAAACGGTAGTCGGAATATAGCCCAGAGCTCCCGGAATCGCGGGCGTTGTGATATATAAGTAAAGCACGGGGCCGCGTCTACCTCCCTCTCACTCCCTCCCTCTCTCTCTCTCTCTCTCTCTCTCTCTCTCTCTCTCTCTCTTGCAACGGCACCACATCACTATATAACCTCTTTACGGACGCATTAGCGATGCGTTAGCGCTGGACAGGAGGGAAATGGGTATATGCTATATACCGCGCTGCTACTGCACATTAAGTCACTTAGTTGCGGGAACTGAGTGGGGTATACTACAGGTATATAGGAGGTTTAGGTTTGCGCTTCTAATTGATTGCCCACTGCTGGTTGATTCGTTTTTAGCACCATCAGTGCACAGCCGACCGATTGATATTTCCCGCGCTTTAATGTCCAACGTGTGACGAAGTACATCGCTAAATAATTTCTGCGCTTCCACTCCCACATCGAACGAGTGATATGACCCGCGCTCGCTGATGCTGTTGGGTGGTTGGGGGGTGGGGGGAGGTCTGCGGTAAATTTATGCCACTGCAAAGTTGGGAAATTGCTTCTCTCTCTCTCCCTCTCTCTCTCGCGCGCGCACTGGCAGCACCGCTTTAAGAGCGGAATATATAGGAGAATGGAAGTTTGGTGCAGCAGCAGCAGCGGCGGCGGCGATCAATTGCGAGCGTTCGCTTCGCGTTTCAGCGGTTCGCGCTCTCCTGTTTTCACCTTGTATATTTCTGCGCGCTCTCGGCGAGTTATTTGCGACGAGCTATGATTCTTGAGTTCCTCGGCTGTGCTGGGTAAACACGATATATATATATGTATATAAACGACGGTTCCTTCGGATATTTCTTTCGTTTTTTTATCTATCGCCGACAGTCCTCCTCGCAGATGTGCGGTCTCTCCTTTTTTTTTTATCGTCATATTTCCGTCGACCCCTCGATTCACTATCTGTTTAGTACGAACGTCACGAGCAGAGATTTCCCCCTTCGATAGCTAATCACCGTTACACGTGAAATTCGAATGGGAGGGAGAGAGCGAGAGAGAGCGAGAGAGAGCGAGAGAGAGAGAGAGAGAGAGTGAAATTGCTGTTGCCGGCCGACAAAAGCGATCAGTGTGTGTGTGTGTGTATTTATATGTTGGCGAGAGCGAAGCGTAATTGTGACATTTCGTCGCGGTGGCGTGTACGGATTTTGTCCATTTAGCGATTGGCCTTTTCATGGGTTAGACGCGCAAACTGCCTGACTCTGCAGCACATATATATATATATATACCTTGTCGGACGCGTGCGCTGTTGCGTAAATGGAAATCGAAGAAAGCTTTTTGGGACACACGCGTGCGGATGTTTTCATGGGAACGGTCGGCTAGAGTTTGCCTTGTTTGCGATAATTTAATTTAATTGTTCGTTGGCTGCATGCAGGGACTGTTTGCGACTACCATAGTGTAAACGCTTTTTTGGTGCAGCGCGCGACAGCCTTTTTTCTACGCGACACAGTAGATTTTGTTTAGTTTGGCGACAGTATTCTGCACTGTTAATGAATAATTGGAGGTTTTATTTTATTGTAATTTTTGAATGTGAAATATTGTAGTTATTGCAATCGCAGTATATTTTTGTAATGTATCAGAACTAATAGAGCTTATAAATAAAAATGCCGAAATGATGGTTAAACATTTACATAAATGTGCTCGAATCACAATTCTTATTTTATCCTATAATAATATGCTTCGAAGCCAGTTTCGGGTGAATTGATCGGTTTCAGCGTAGCACGAGCCTTTCGAAATGTGTCGCTAAACGGTCTAACGAGAAAAATTGAGATATTTTAAGAATCATTTATGCAAAGTTATTAAGATTTAGTATATGAAACCCTCTTCTGTCATACTGAAACTTGTTTTATAAATGCAGATTAGCGGAATGTGCGTGAATATTCAATATTTATCGGTAAATCGATGAAGCACAGAAGAATGTTGAGAGACTACAATTTTTTTTACACTTACTTCAGAAAAAATTGGGTAAATATAGAAGGAACGGTTACAGGCGTGTACAATATTCAAGTAATACGAATATTTTAATAAGAGTATCGCAATATGAAATCCGCGTATACAACGAATCGCAGCGTCAATGTGAGGGCATATAACGTTAATGCATGTATAATCGTTCCAGATTTTACGCTATATTCACTCTTTTGCCGCGGCGACTAAGTATATATACACATTTTCCTAACAAATCAAACGCATATACATGGTTTTCACTCACTGCCTCCTCTGTCCCGTTAAAAATGCTATTTTGCGGTGAATTACGAATTATACATGTATATATATGTATATATATGAAATAGTGGAAAAGCGATACAGCGTGGAATTGTTGTGATATTTATATGCGCATTGAGCAAGCGAATCAATTAAAAGCCCTTAATGAATGTTAATTATTCTCCCATTGTGAGAGTATAATCTGAAGATTACAAGATCTGCAAAGAATACTTCTTACGTGATAGTACGGTATAAAGGCAGCTATTATGGACTTGACATTTTAATGGATTCGAAGTGACATAAAAAGTAAGTTATTTTTGGGTATTTCATAACTGGATTATTAATTAATCTATACCGTATTCCTCGAGTATTTCTTTTCCAACCGTGACAATTGGCGTATATCTTTTAACAATAGCCTCTGACAAATATATCTCTGCATAATTTAATAAACATTGCTTCTTACATTCACGTGGCTGATAGTCTGTCGCGCTGTTACCCTTTAGCGGAAGAATAGGCGAGAGAGGAAACAAAAGTCGCAGCCCTCGAGCGACTCAGCATTCCGTCGCCGAGCCGTAGCTCGATCCGTATGGATCAGCATACATTTACACGAGAATTCAGCAAAGAAGAATAACCCACGGCGCGGAAGAAGCAGCGCCTCGAGCTTCGCTGCGGCACACAGACGCGGCCCTGAATTTCATTTCCAAAAATTCCCCCGTCGCCCCATCGGCTCCACAACGTCAGCGACAGCTCGGCACACCCCGTGAATTTTCCGCATGCAGCGATCTCTCAACTCGCTCCCTATATCCTATTCTCTAACGAGGGAGCGACGCATACACCCAGCTTTTTCTAATGCATCGAATTCCGCTCTCTCTTTCTCTCTCTGGCCGAGTAAGAGAGAGAGAGAGAGAGAGAGAGAGAGGAATAGCGCACGCTGCAACATGCATATATGCAGCTTATCGAGCCGCTCGCGAGCTGAATAGCAATGTATAGCATATACTGGGGCTCGTGTGTGTGTGTGTGTGCTGCACGCGCCGAGCGATCGATGTGTGTGCTCGTAGAGAGAGAGAGAGGGAGACGGAGAGCTGGCGCGGCCAGTGAAAATAGCAGACTATAGAGACGCGCCTAATGCGCCGCGGGGAAACGGTGTAGTACAATGAAAGGCTGCTCGACGCTCGACGTTCGTGTGCAGTGAGTTTGACAGGTGTGACGATGAGGTGCAACCTCGCAGCGAATATATATATGTATATTTCTATCAGACTTATCTCTTTTCGAATCTTATCAAATGTTTGTGGAATATGGTTATTATTGGTTTTGCGGTGCTGATACCAAATCGTTGGCTCCGGTGCTGGTTTTTTTTTCTTTTACTTCGAAGAAGTAAATGCAGAACTGAAGGGATTCATCGAGAAGCAACTTTTGCATGATAAGCAACGCAATCGATGCGTGTGTAGGGGCGATAAAACACAAAGCCATCGCACGATATAGACGCCCAGCTATTCAATTAGCGCCGTTCGAAGCGAAACGCGCGAGGGGTACCCACAGACGGCATTGAAAATTCATTACGAAATTACAGAAATCCGAAGCTGTGCATTTCGGAGTCGTGAGCGGGGGCGCTTATTAAAAAGAGAGCGTGTTTCGATCCGCCACGAGAACCGCGAGAACCGTTCTGGTGTTTATCGCGCTTGCGAGCTGCGATGCTGCTGCAACTGCTGCTCATTACGCAATCGTCTCGCTCTCGCATATACCGCTTATAAATATGTCTATACATATATACGCAGTGTTTTTCCCAACTTTTACGACGGCGCTGATAACAACCGCAGAAACCTCAAAGAGCTCGAGAGTTTTTCTTTTTTCAGTTAGGCCCCGTATACTCGCGTGTATACACATGCCAATTATAATTACCGACCGCGTCGATGAAGGGGGAAAATTTATTTTCACCACATTGATATTCAATTTTATTTTTTAATTATCGCCGTATAAGTATATATTCCGCGAAACCCAAAGATTTGTTTTTTTTTTTAATTAAGTTTTTTAATTGTATAATTTAAGCTCCAGCGGCGAATACAGGTTGCAAAAGGCGATGTAAATTTTGTGATCCGATGAAAGGCGACACTCCGCGCTACTCGCGTAAGGTATATAAGAAATCTTGCAGGTCGTGAGCGCTCGTTAGAAACGTTTGCGAGTGAAAAGTTTAGAAGGCACTTGTTTTTTAATAAAGAATTGCGCGCGAAGCTCTCGAAGCTGTCAAACTTTTATTGCTTGTACGAAACAAATATTACGCAAGCGTTGCGCGTTAGCGTCCCAATGTGAATTCGCGCGATTTCTTCTAATTTAGGAAAAATGCAATACCTGCAGCCACGAAATTATTATCAAGGCTCGAATATCGCAAGGCGACGAGTATCGAATTCGACTAATTAAAAAAAATTTCCGAGCTTTCGAGAAACAGGTCTCTCGCACGTATATGTACATACACAAGCTCGCCTTTCAGCCCGTTCGCTCGGTCTCGCACGCGCGCGAGATATTCGCTGTACAGAGCGCGAGGCAGCGAAACCAGTGCGTGACCTTGATGTGGCGAGAGGATCGAGCGCTCATTTAAATGCGAACATCGCGCCGGATTACGCCCGATTCCAAGTCATTGCTTAATTATTCCCTGCTGGCCTTTCAGCGAAAAATCGCGCTCCCAGCTCTAACGCAGGTATACCCCTGCAACCCAAGGTATATATATATATATCTATACTTATATGTATATATTTTGTTCACGGGGCGCACGAGGTATAACGAAGCGCATATTAATATAACGGAAGGAATCTTTAATCTACTCTGGCAGCGTTCCATTTCTCTCTCTCTCTCTCTCTCTCTGCCCCTCTTTGCCTCCTCTCCTTCGCCTCACTATATAGATATGTATATCGAGCGCGTGCGCGCCTCGCTTTTGTACTTGTGTACAGCACGTCGGGCTTGCTCTCTCTTTTTATGCTCTCTCTCTCTCCCTCTCTCTCTCTCTCTCTGCTCTGCGCTCGTATATATTTTTATGCTGTTTAAGGAAGGAATACCGTAAGCACTTGGGTTATACTGCAGTGGTGGAGAGAAAGAAGGCAAGAGATTAAGGTTATCGCTGACGCGCGAGCGCTAAGTGCGCTCGTTTATATTATGAGACGATATTGAGATGTAGATATGGCTGATGTGAAGAAGCTCAAGGTTGAGGTGGCGCATAAATCTCGAGATGTGAGTTTGCGTATTATTGTAAAGAGTACGCGATTCGAAGAATAGCAAGGGAAAGGCCGTTTAATTGAAAAGTAAATCTATACCATTGTAGAGATTTCCAACGAAAGTGTGTGAGATTCACTCATCAGCTCCAACTTGATGGTTGAAAAGTGAGGTTGAATAACCCCCCCTCGAAAATAGAAAAGCCCACGATCATAGAAGACCATTCAACATGATGGACGCGTAATCGTGGACGCTCCTATCCTGCGCTCACCGATAAGCGTTCCATCATCCCATCTAAATAAATCAAGCCAGCGTATCAACACCACGAGTGCTCCTGTCCAATCATATCTCGTACACAGCGGACACTCACAAAGATTAAAAAAAAGCACATAGGCCGACTACACTTTAGTCAAGCTCCGTAAAGGAAATGATGTGTGCGGAGGTAAAAAATAAAGGGACGAAGGATGTAGGAGAGGAAGGAAGGAAGCCTCGGTAAGCGCGCAGAGAGACGCAGAGTCTGTAGCAGGCGATACAAGCTGTGTGTGCGTGTGTGTGTGTGTGTAAACTGCCGGTCGCGCGGGCGTCACGAAAAGAGAAAAGCGGAACACGCCAAGCGCAGTATGCGCTTGCAACTGTACGGGCTGAGTGAGAGAGATGCGTCGAGTGGCGGCGATAGCCTCGGGAAAATCGATAGCGAGCTGTATATATATGTATATGTCTGCAGCTGTAGCGGAGGAAGGAAGGGACGAAATTTCTGAGAGTGAGAGCAAGAGGGAGAGAGGGAGAATTCGAAGAATATCCGAAGAATTCTCATTCTTCGACGTCTTGCTGTTGCTGCTCTTTGGAATCGCGCCCCGCGAACGAATTGGGTCGCACCCCGTTTTCTGCTGGAGCTTTTTTACTCGGCTCCGAGTCGCCCGATGAAAAGTTTAACACGAGACTCTGGCATATGCGACCGTTTCTTTTCCTTGCGAGGAATACTTTAGTGCTGCAAGCCGGGACGAATGTAATCTACTTATCGTTTGAATATGTATATGTAGCTCTTTTGAATTGCACATCTAAATATACTTCTTACTTCAATTCTACGTGATCGAGTACAAAACGTGATCGAGTACTTAAATTTATTAAATCAACTTTGAGTAACTGAAAATATGAGTTAGACAATCGTCGTTATTAAAAGAATTAAAAATGTTTAATTCTGTCGGTAATATGACGTAAATCCTTCATCGCGAAAACTGGCTGCCATTAATTCCGGCAACAAACTTCACGAACCCATTGTCCCTCTTCATCCCGTACTGTACATCATAAATGCAAGCTGAACAACAAAGGGGTTAGGAATTAATCTTCGCCGTGACGAACAACCCCTCGCAGAACCTCAAAAATAAGCTACCGCAAAAATTATATCCACCCACGGATACTGATTGTCACCCTGACAAGAGCAGACGCGAGTCAAAGGGAGAGGGCGAAACACAAAGCAGTTCGTTTACCGACGCCATCGAGTCTAATGCCCGTGGATATAATTCGAGGATTAAGATGTGCTGGGAAAATTACAATCCATTTGTACTGAAAATGAATGTGTTCGAGGTATTACTAGTAGTACGATAAAGAATGCTGAATACGGACAAAGATGTAGTTTTGTAGTTTCTAGACAATGCGGAAGGTCCCAATTTAAATGGTTCAATAGAGTGCATGGAATGGATCCAAGTTTTGGGATGACACAAAGGACAGACGGAAGGTTGAAATATCAGTGCAAGAAAACGACGCTCAATGTCAATTAATTGATGGATGAATGAGTTTACAAAAGAAAAATGTGGCAATTTAGGGCCTAATGGATGTAATATCTAGAACTTTATACTCGGGCACAGTCAGTCCGGAATTTAAAACTGTACATTGCAATCACAAATCGTTGAACAAGAGAAACTCTCCAATTCGAATTAGTTCACTAGTGCGGAATGTAACAGAACGTGAATTAGCACTTCCAGGGATTATCTTTCAGTAATGTTTCTTTCGTATATATGCACATTCGATGCGCGACTACGGATCGAGGCTATATAATTTTCCAAACTCGCGCTCCTGCAATAAGAACAGCAATAACCTGGTTATGTGTATCGCGGTGACACAATTTCCGGTAATTCGACAAAAAGAGCAATGCGCGAATATCCTAGGAGAGTTTGGGGTCGTGCTCGTGCAGGAGATGATGCTGTGTATACCGGGCGCAAAACAAACTGGCACAAACTAACAAGGCCAAATAATTGCATTCCCGAAAGCACTCAATGGGCCATTAATGTGGACTGCGGAGAGACAAAGTGTCTGACGTGCGTGAACGCGAGAGGGAGAGAGAGAGAAAATGGAATCTCCCCCGCTATCTTTTGTCTTACGTTGTTGCACTCCACCATCAATTAGAGCTGCGAATTCATTCGAACGAGGATTAATGCATTTTCGATAACAACGTTAGAATTTCCTTGAATTAAAATTATTTACAGCTCGACAGACTTGTTTATAATGTTTCTTTTCCGTGTCGGTTCAGAATGCCTGGATGAAGGATGGAGTCGTAATAAGCTGATGACGTCAGCTAGAGAGTCAGAACTATTGTATCCCGCAACTTAACTCCAAGGCCATTAAACACTTCTGAAAGAAACATTATATATTTAAGGCATGGAAGTTGCGATACTTTAGATAAACAAAACCCTTAATGCTCAGCTGGGCTCTCAACTTGCGCTATTCATAAATTTGAATATGGTACGGATAATAGAGGAAAGTCCGGGGGTTGCGTTGGACTTGTGCCCCCAAGTTTTATGTTGATGAATGCCCAGCGCTTATCATCCACCACTGGATAAATCGTATCCTATTTTGAAGATATAGAAACTGGCCAAGTTAAATATACGCAGAATCGACAAACTAAGGGGCCTTAATTGTCTCTATTAAATAGTAATAATGTCGGCCAATTAAGTTTAACTGCGCGCGCGCAAAGTTTCGTAGGACTGTATAAACCTCATGCGTGTAGAGCGGGCATAAAAGGACGGCGGCACAAGAGGGTAGAAGCGACGTCGTAATTTCGTGTGCTCTCCCGCTCTAAAAGAATATTAGACGTTCTTGGGCTAAAAACTTTTCTAATTTTGCGCCTTTAATGCGAATCAACCCCGGCAAGAGTCGAGCAAAGCTGTTCCGGGAATTCGTATATACCTATTATGGCGTAATGCGCACGTTTAGGGATGGACTTGATTCCCGTGATCGACGATTCAACCAAACAAAACACTTCTTTACACTTCTCGATCGTCCTCGCGTGCAACGAGCATCCATTGATAACATCGCTAACACGCATTTCTTCATCTCCTCCGAGACTTATCGGTCTTATCCGCGGCTTCGAACATCCCAGTTGCGGTGCTCGAAACGATCCGAGTAGAGTACCTAGCACTTCCACTCTCCCCCTATGTATACCAATCAGTCTCGAAAATCTCGAAGGCGCACCATCTAGCATCCCAATGAAGGAAGCACAATTACCAGAGAGTCGAACAGAGTCGAACTGCACTGCGCCCGCGTTCTCACGTGCTTGGTAATCGGGCCCTTTCAGCACGTATCTTCGTCTCGCTCGACACATACGCACACACAGACACACGCACACGTACACAGAGAGAGGGTGAAGAGAACTCCTGGCTGTATGCGTAATACGAGTGAGAGAGACTGCTCGGCGTGTGTATATATCGGGTATACATAGCCGGGCACTCGTTCGTTTCGCCCTCTCTCGCTTCTCTGTGTCCGTATATATGTGCGGCAGCGCGATACGAGCGCGTATATATACACACTTTTCTGCGGTCTGGCCCAACGTGGTGGGTGAGCGAGAGGGAGAGAGAGAGAGAGAGAGAGAGAGAGAGAGAGAGAAAGAGGAAGAGATGGATATATAGATAGAGCCTCGAAGCTCTTATGCGATATACACAGCACACACAGCTGCGCGGCGGTGGCGCGCGAGGCGGTAGCCGGCAGCTCTGCTCCGCTGCTCTCGTTGGGCTTCCTCGCTCGGGCTCTCCCCCTGCAGCGCGCGTGTACATGTGAAAGCGACCCCTCCGCATAGTAGCGGCTGCGGAGCAACCATCGACGCTGCCTCTATGTATCCCGACGTTTACGAGCGCCCTGTGCGCGGCCTGCCTCTGCGCGCGCTGTCTGTGTGCATGCGTGTGCGTGCTTGGGAGTGTGAGTGCGCGTGCGGAGGAGAGCGAACGAACGGGGCATTTGTACGCGTATACGCACGAAATTATTCCAGCGGCGCGCCGGCGACAGACCCCCACAGAGCAAGAGAGAGAGAGAGAGAGAGAGAGAGAGAGCAGTCCACACCAACCCACTCGCTGCTACTCCTGTTTCTCCTTCTCTCTCTGCCTCTCTCCCGCTGCTCTTTGTCTTTCTCTTTTATTTCTCTGCCTTCCCTCTCTTTCGCTCGACACGAGAACGGCGCGCACTTGGCTATTTGTGCTGCTCTGCTCTCTCTCTCTCTCTCTCTCTCCTCTTTCTCTCATTATCTCTGTAATTCTTTTCATTCCCTCTCTCTCGCTCTCTCCTGTGCCTGCCGATTCATTTTGCTTTAATTCGCGGGGATTTTCGACGTTTACTCGCTGCGGCTCTTTAATTTTCTATGCGACTTCTCTGATCTGCATTTTTCGCGAAAAAAAAAACGCGGCTTATATGTGCGCGAGGAATAGTCAGTGGATTCAATGTTACAGATTCGATTCGCTGATGAATTTGTGTAATTTTATGCGCAGAGATGGCGCGAGGCTTTGAGCTTTGCCTGCAAAGCGTGTAAACAGCGCGAGGAATTCCGAGTGCACCAAAGCGCTCGAAGAGGGGAATTCTCGGGGAAAAATTCGCGGATCCACGCGGCAGCCGTGGTGCGACCTCACTCGGTTGCGTAAAGGGGTTTTATATATAGAGGAGCTCCGCTGCGCTGCGGTGGCTCAAAATTTTCGGCATTGCAAATATTACGAATAATTTTGGATCCGCTCCAGCTGAGAGTTTTGAATTCTAGGTCCTGTTTGATAATGCTATGATTTTGTGAAAGACGCTTATGTTGAAATGGAAAATAGAAGATCTCAGTTTTGTAGTTTCGAATTCTGTGGGTATCTTATCTAATCGCGAGTGCGTGATGTGGAAAGGCTCATTTAAAAAGTTACTATATGCTGGAAATTATATCCACCGTTATCTGGCTGATACACGATGCTCATTTTCCGAGACTTTCTGAGATCTTTTCAAGCGAGATTATAAATTTTGAGATATTTTTCTTTCTCACCATAGAAACAATTTCTGTAAAAACTAACTTTTCTTCTGAATTCCTCCTGTTTATCTTGATCCAAACGACTATTTTTTATTCTTACTAATTGATTAAGTATTAATTTTATTGTTTTAATGAGTCACTTAATTAAGGAGTAGCTGAACTCGAGACCAAACTAAAAAGAGTGTACAATTCCTAAAGCAAAAACTTTATAGTCAAAACTGAAATATTAATTAATTTTTAAAGCAACGTCGATAAACCTATTCTCCGAATCCCTCACATAGAAAATTACCCTGGAATCAGATCATTCTTCTTTTTTTAGAAAAAACACCAGTATTTTCGTTTTAGAAAAATTCGCCAGTTTTAATCTCGTTTATTATCACTCGAACGAACGGGTACACAAACGACTCTCACTGTATTTTTGTAAACCTCCGGGAACAATTTCCCAGAAAAATATTTGCCACGCGAAAAACCTTTTCCTCCCCTCCCATCATATATATATATATATACATATCAAATCAAAAAAGAAATTTTTCATCTCGCTCCCCATTTCACATATATATATACATCATTCGCCTCTCGCTCTATCCATTTTCGCTCCTCGCCCTCTATCGTCTATTTCTATTCGTCCAGGCGAACATATACACCGTTCCCAGCTCTAGCTCTCCATTCCTCACTAGCTCCACAGTACGTAGACACACGCGGACTGTAAAGCGCTATTGCACTGCAACGGCGTCGACGAGACACATATATATATATAGCATGCACGCACAGTTGAATTGGCTGATGAGCGCACACACGCGTGCGCACGCACCTATATATATATATATATATATATATATATGCACGTCGCACGAGCTGATTTCCTTTCTGCAATGGTCATGCCTCCGTAGGCAGCGTAAATGCACTCGTTCCTCTGCATACGCACACGCGCACTTTTACGAAATGCGCCGCCGCGGCGGCTGCTGCTGCATGTGAGTCGCAGCGCGTGTATAGGAGCTTTAATGCGACGGAACGATGTGTGTAATTTTTTGCGCACGCAAGTGTGACGCAGTTGTGTACATATACGCGGAAAAGACGCGCTTTTTTCGTCTGTGCACACGCGGAGGCGGGTAAATATTTGTTTTAGATGTATATTATACACCACACGTTTATGGCTGTATTTAAGAGCCGGGGTTTGTCGACTAGCGCGAGGCTCGCTTAGTTGTCCTTTTTTTAATTGGTCAACTCCGCGACGGAAGCTTGGCATTGACCAATACACTTGGATCGTTGATGGATATAAGTATTGGTCAATATAGTATTGGTAAAGGAGGCTGGTCGAGATACAGGAGGTTATACAATAGCGCTCGCTTATTTATTTGTGAGATATTCTTTTTATATTGGAAAATGGAATTCCCTCGACGTAGTTTATATTCACTGTAGATGTATAATTTATTCAACGAATGAATGCGCTTATAGGTGTAGAATATTATTGTTCGGTTATATAAGCATTGGTTAATCGACACGAGAATCATAGTTTGTGGTTTCTTAATGAAGCCCGAGCTATTCATAACTTCAGCAGCTGGCTCTATCTTTCAGGAAAAAAACATTTAATAACAGCACCAGTGTATTTCTTGTGTCTTAAATGTGTAAAAAAAAAGACACTATGGTTTCTCAATACACGATTATGCACATATTTCGAGTGGAAATTGAATACTGCAAGTAGAATAATTGAGTGAAAACCGGTTGGCTTGCTCCACTTCTACGTTAATAGGGTAACGAGATGTAAAACGTATCACTTTTACGTAAAACGGGGATTTTTTAACTTAGTCAAGTAAATGGCGACGGATATTTATCGTGTATAAGCAGTTAAATCGAGCTGATGACGCTGATAATGCAATAAACTTGGCCGTATAATTGCACTTTTCATTAATGTCGATAATATCAGTCCAAAATAATCAAATCTATTATCCCAATATAGTATATAGAAACAAGGTACTTTTTTATAACCATTCTCTATGACCTGATCTACATATCATATAATAAATTGATTATCAAACATTGAATCTTAATAATTTAAACGAATCGCTAATATGCCATGTATACAAATGTCGTACAAATCCAATTTTTATGCTCATCGTACTGCTAATCCATTTTTCAAATAATGACCTTTATATGGGATTTATGAATTCAAGCTAAGTGATTCAGCCACGATATCGTCAAATAAACCCATTGTTATATTTAGGCGACGAAATAACCTAAATAACCTAAATAAACATTATTAATGTTGACCTCTTGACAATATTATCGAAGAGCGAACAAAACACGCAATGAAGTATAAATTTGTTCTACAGTGGTAACGCCGCATTTACATAACTTGAATAATATATTTGCACGCAGCGCGCAACTTTCTAACATTTCACCGAGCAGCAGCAGCAGCAGCAGCAGCAAACTGCCAATATAACTCATACATTATATATATACGAGCGTCGAGGAGAGCAGCCGCGATTTCCGCTGCACGCCGATCTCGAAAAACACACCGCCTGTCCAAATATCAAGATAAATAACGTGCAACGCGTCATCTGCTGATAGATTATATCCCATATACACCCACTTCCAGTCGCACAGAAAGTTCTTTCCCATATATATATATAAGAGCTATATACTCGTCATCGGAAGCTTGCCTCGCTTCATCCGCGATCCTCCGAAAATTCAATCGTCTGCGCCCGGGATATATACTTATATACTCGATTCATCATCATTGGACTTCATCATTAACAAAAGCGCTCTCGCAGCTCTCGCTACCCCGTAACTGCGCGCGCGAGACGCCCATATATATGTACGAGGAAGTTCTGCCATTGCTGCGGGCAGTGGCTCAGAGGCGGTGGCGGTAGCGGCGGCCATGGCGCGGCACAGAGAGAGAGAGAGAGAGAGAGAGAGAGAGAGAGAGAGAGAGAGAGCGAACCGCTACTGGTCCAGCATTGAACCAATGCTCGCTCGCGCCCCCTGAACTTTCCGTGACTCGGAGGAACGGCTCGCTGCACTCGGGGATCTACCCGGAGATGTGTTATACGTATGTGTGTATAAGAGGGGTTGCTGCGCTATGGCTGCTGCTACTGCTGCTGCTGTTGCTGCCTTTTATTGCGCTTTTCGCGCAGTCCGTCTGTCAGTCTATCCTCTCTATCTATCTCTCTCTCTCTCTCTCTCTCTTTCTCTCTGCCCCTGTGGCCTTTCGAGATGGGAAAGAGAGAAAGTGCGTTCAGCTGCTGCTGCTGCTGCTGCTGCTGCTCTCTCTCTCTCTCTCTCTCTCTGACGCATTGTAATCGCCTCCCGTGTGTATGCAGCCTACGTAAAGCGCGTAATTACGTGCGTATGCACCCCAACTGCCTGCAGCTGTGTGTGTGTGTGCGCGTGTGTTAATATACTAATTTCAATGGGAAGTGTGGAGTTGAACATTTGTATAGGGATATTGCTGTATGATTCTTTTCCATAGACTATCTTTTATTTTGATTTAAAGCTCTCATATATGAGAAGGAAATGTTCAATAATGCCAATTGTCAAACGATCGAATGGAAATTTTCCAATTGATTGAGAACTGAACTTGATTATTCAGTTATCGAATATAAATTAATAGATTTATATAATAGATAATTATGAAGTTGATATTAGAATACAAAAATGTGTTTAAATAATACAAGTATTGTAGTTTAGATTCGCGTGATTTTCGAGTTTAAAAATTAGGTGAAATTGCAAAATTCGTATTATTTTAATCACTATTATGCTGTTTGTACGGGCCAAGCACGCAATGCAGCCGTTAAGATTGATCAATGTAACAGTGAAACTCGAAATAATTAACAATTTGAAAATTCAACTTTCTGGTGGATTAGCTCAAAAATGTACGGATATTTAGTAAAAAAAATCATTAGATATTTTTATACACGAATTGTTTATTTTAAGAGTCCGAAGTTTTTTGTCGAAATCTTAAGGATCATTGTAAATCCTCAATTTGCGCACCCTCGGTATTAAGCTATACAAATAATCAGATATTGAAATAGAGACAGCACGCGGCGAGCAACAGCTCAATAATAATCTCCGAAAATACCGAATTGCCGCATAAAATAATTCAGCAAATCCATTCGTCTTGGGTGTATCGCACACACCCTGACGCGTATAACTGCTTGGCATTAAGCGAGCGACATATCGTATATAGGCATAAGGAACGAAAAAAATCAGAGAGATAGGGGATCGAAAGAAAGCGAGGTGCCTGGGGATGCATTAACTAGACACTTTATTCCCCTTTGTGTATATATATATTCGTTGGATAACCTCCCGCAGTTCATACTGTGCATCGATAATCAAAGGACGATATAGTTGTTAACTTTCGCACTAGTGTTGTATACGTATAACTGATTTTTTTCCCCTTGAACGTCGTATACGCGTTAGTTCACAGCGGGGAAAAAGGTTTTCCGTGTTCCACGAGGAAATTGTATAATGTTTGTATTATATACACAGTATGCGCTTATCGATCGTCCGCAGCAAGATTGTACAGCAGCGGATGATGAATGATTTTGTTTTTGATAAATCGTGAAAAGCGCAGCGGGTCGCTGTATATTTATACAAACATCGATTCACATCGACGAAAAGGGAAAGGAGGTAGGAAATAAATTATTGGAATTTCATTCGAATTATGAATCCGAGTGGAATTTTTAATCAGGCGAGTGGATATAGAAACCTGCGAAAATAGTTATATTTGTAAAATAAGTCCAACGCGCTCGTGACGGAATATCGAGTGATTTGACACTTTACATTTTCGGAGCAATAAAGTATGTATGCCTTGACGCTATACAAAGAATTTCGACTCTTTGATTAATAAAATTTAATCGAGTTTGGAATAAATATTTAAATCTTGTGCCAGTTAAGAAAGGTGTTTATGAATTATTACTGCTGTATACTAGCGATCGTATCATTTGTTTAACAACATAGCAATTAGGAGAGATTAAAATTGATTATTCCTATTCGAACATCAACAACTTTTACCCAAAGAGCAAATCAAACAAACCCCCATTAATCAGACACATTTCAACCACTTTGGGTGTGCAACGCATCAACAACTCTATACTCGCATCGTCAGAATAAAAAGGTCGCCTGTCATTTCCGCAACTCTCGACTCCTTCAAACAAGAACAGAGCAAAAGCCAGAAGCAGCAGCAGCGGCTCTCTCGAGTCCTACACCACAGGCAAAGGTATATAGGTATATAGGATAGGCCGCCACGAACGCCGCCGTCGCCGCTGGAGCGCAACTCGTCCAACTGGCGCTGCGCAGTCGCTATATATATATATATATATACGCTCGAAACTTTCAATTGCCAGAGCCGCGGCGAGTCATCAAAATTCAGCAGGAGCGTTATAAAAATCTGAATTTAAAATTCATCCGCGCTCGCGAGTGCTATATAGACGAGTTTCGCAACCTTTCCGCCAGCAGCAGCAGCGGGACTCGGCCGCGCGCTAAGTTTAATTAAATCCTCGTCATTACTAGTCCACCGTATATATATATATGTGTGTGTGTGTGTGTGTGTTAGTGTATGTGGGTATAGGCAAGTCGTTCCCGCGAGGGAAAGAGGAGGCCGAGACTCTCTCTCTCTCTCTATCTTTATCGAGCAACTCGGCGTTGCCGCCACTGCCACCATGCTGCTTTTCCAGCGTCGCGCGGAAGGAATCCTTATCAGAAGTACGTGCCGCCGCTGAGTGAGAGAGAGAGGGAGAGAGAGAGCTAAATCTTTCGACGTTGCCTGCTGCCGTTGCTGTCTGCTTGGCTGCCTTGCGGATGGCTGCGTGTGTGTACAGTTGAAATGTGGCTCGCGCACGCTTGATAGAAGCCGAGTGTGGCGTGTAGAGCCAGAGAGAGAGAGAGAGAGAGCCGAAAAAAACAACGTCGGTGGAATTCTTGGATATATATGGGGAAAACGGTTTGAGCGGATATATGTTGACAAGCGAATATCTTCATTCTATTGGCAATGAATATGCCGTACTGCGCGCTGCTCTCGGCTCGCTCTGCTCTGGTGGATAAATATATTGGCTATATAGGAGAATTGGGATATACGATGAATGTGATATACAAAGAATTAGCTTAGTTCGAGTATCTCGCTAAAGAATGTGCGTTATAGATAAAATAAATTGAGCAGCTTAAACTATTCAAAATCTAACTGCACGATATCTTCGGTCATCATCGCCAAGAAGTTTATTGTTCCAGCGCTCTTTCTCTAATACGTAAACTAAATTTGATCGGTGAACTGCAGTTGGACAAAAATCGTTTCTTCTTTCCGTGAGTAATATATGACGACTCGGGAATTACTAGATGTAAATTTTAATGCGATGCACCGTAAAGTAGTCAAGTTTACGTGCAGAAGTGGTATAGATCGACAGTCCGGAATTATTTCGCGGAGATTGTCACGCGTGATGTAGCAGGAAGCGAGACGTAGGTGTAATAAAACATCCTGACGAAAACCGAAGCGCACACTCACGCACACATAGACACGCAGACGTGCACGACAGTCGAGCAGCGGGGAAAAATTGCTCGGCTCTGGTCGGAGCGTTTATCTTTGGACGGAAATCGCCTTCTGTGTCCTCGATTCCTAACCGTGTCGCCAGTCCGAGTGCGCGCACTCTCTCTCTCTCTCTCTCTCTCTCTCCTCTTTTTTTTTCTCTCATCTGTTTTATTATCTAACGTATATATTGCGGAGTTGGACGAAAGGAGGAGTTCCATTAAAAGTATAGAGTATATAAGCTTCCTTTTTTAATCGAATAATCAATTAAACCGACCTGACGTGCTCTCGTTAAGCCACGAGCACGGGAAAGTATAGAATTTTACGAGAAACTGGATTAGCTTAGAATCTTAGTGATACGTTGGATAAAGTGTTGGGTTCGTTTCGAAATAGTAGCGGCTGTTAACGAGTGCGTCTCGCGCAGCCGAAAACAAAATAACGAAGGAACGAGAAAGATGGTACGCGCGCGTGTAAGTTTTATCGCGTTTGAGGTTGAATTTCTCATAAAGTATAGATGGGATAGAGAGAGAGAGAGAGAGAGAGCACCGACGAACGCCGAGGAGAGATAAAAGACGAGGGAGAAATGAGATAAGAAGACTAGAGAAAAAAAAGGGAGCAGAGGAAAAATATGATAGAAGGGCTCGGTGGTACGCGCACGCGCCGAGGGAGATAGGGTTAACGACTAGCAGTAGCAGCAGCAGCAGCAGGGAGGAGAGAAAGTAGCAGGTGTTGTGTTGGCTTATAGTTTCGTTCTTTACTCTCTTGCGAGAGAGATCAGCGGGCAAATGGCTGCCGCGTGTAAAAAGACATTGGGCGGGGCAAGATGTAATAGTAGTGTATATATATATATATAGGCAATAACGATCGATAACGAAAGGTTATTGTACTGATCACTTGCAGATGCAATTAAACTTTACTTTTTGTACGTGGACTGCAAGTAAATCCTTTAAAGGTTGATGCCATATAAGTATGATAAAACTCGTTCCGTGAAAATTTATTTTTACTAGTCTTCAATAAATATTTTGGGAAAATGAGAATTGAAGATCGTTCTTCATTTACCTATATAATTGGCTTTTTAATCAAATTCGTCATTTGGCTTCTCTGCAGGCAATTAAAAGTTCAAGCATTTCTTTTACTCTTATACGCAGTGAGGCTTCGAGCCGAAGGGGGAACTTTGATAAGACAAAACGAAAGAGAACAACACAGATAATAGCGCGTAAACTACGTGACTTGAGATATTTAAGAAAATGAAAAGTCCTTGGGATGGATTTAATTTCAGAGCGACTTTATCAGATTGATTAAAGATTAAGAAAGAATGGCACAGAAGCGAGAAACGTGCAGGTCAAAAAACCGTTGATTAAAACGTAATAGAAGGTATGTTCCAAGATATAACCTAGCCACATATATAAGAGTTGAATGTTTAATTGACTCCCTCGGTATTCGCAATTTAACGAACAGAAGTAAAATGAAGATGTAGCCACGAAATTTATCTTCTCACAGGTCATTACTAAATTAGCATGGATATAGTCAATTACTGCATACGATGCACAATCAATTAGTAGGCGCAAGTTCCACTAATTTCACAAGATACCTTTTACCTTCAACAATGGTCCCTACTGTAAAATGAACAACAAAAGCCAGGCGACAGCACGGAAAAAGAGAGCGAAAGAGCTGCACCCGACCGACAAAGACAACGAGAAGCCGTCGCGCGGAGGCATCGCAGCACCGCTGAGGAACAAAACGATGTTATCGCGGCCCTGCTCTATTCGAAACTCCTGTACACACAAGCGCGCACGCACACACACACACTGCGCGGAAGTTCCTCGCTACATATTCGCTCCATCAGAGGCGCGGGTTTCCCCGGTACAATGACCGCCGATAAATTGCCTGTTGAGAATCAGGAGATTATCGCATTATCGTCGAGCTTGCGGCCGCTTTTCCATGCAAATTCCCCCGCGCCCCCGACCCCGAAATCCCGAAGGTGCCGCCACCGCCGCCGTTGCTACGAGGAGCTTTTGAATCCGGGCGTCTATATATACATACATATACATACGTATATATGTATATATATATGGGCGGTGGTGATGTGCAGGAACGGAGAGAGAGAGAGAGAGAGTAGCGCGCGGTTTTGCCCCCGTTCGGTGCTGCCGTCCAAATAATTGATTGCGATCTGCCGCCTTTTCCTGGTCCAGACGCGCGCGCGGATGTGGATGCGCGCCGGCGTGGAAATGGTTATTGGGTCGATGTTGGAGCGAGGCTGCATAGGTGCGTTCGTTGGGTGGAGTTTGTGGGGAAGATGAATATGGCGGGTTTTTAGGAGGGTATGAGTTAGTGGTTGGACATTTTTGGGGAAAGGAGGAATGAATATAGATCAGGGAAAAAAGGAATTGTGCATTTGTAAGGAGAGAATTAAGTTCAAAAGTCGCATGATCTGCATACAGAGGAGAAAGAGCCGGGAAATGTTACTGTGTTTGTGAATAAATTTTACAGACAGCGTAGAATAATAAGGTTTAAACGGAAGGCATATAACATTGTTACTTCAATTTGTAATTTCTGTTATCCAATATTGTAATTTTTCTCGCACAACATGATTCCTCTCTGAGTGCGATAATACACCGAGTGATGATAGCAATTTTTAATATTAATTAACAATAACGAATACATGTATATATAATAATAGCAGAAAGTCATGTATGGCCGCACACGCGTTTTTCCCCCTCGCCTCTATATAAATATTTATAACTTGATCAGCGTGCACCTAAGCAGTAGCGGTTCACTCGCTATACGCTTAAAAAATAATGTGTACTAGAGGTAAATAAAATTACATAATTCATAAATCGCAGGCGCACTATTATCGACCTCAGCCCCGATAAATCAAGAACGAGTTCAACGTATTCCTAAATCAACGCTGTCTCACAGCTCGATAATAATTACACAAAGAAACAAAATTCAACCAAATGATATGCTAGTAGGCGCTGTGTAGGTTTTCCTTTCGTCATCGACACGCGACTCATCAATTGGAAGCCGAGCGTAATTGACGTTACTTCCGTGTTTTAAAAAATATAGATCGCGAGTATAGGAAACAAAAGCCTCGCTGAGATTTCAAACGAGTTCGCGATCAATCACGCAACTTGTTGAACTGCGCGCCTCAGAGTAAACGATGGAAGGTGAGAGAGAAGAGAGAGTGACTTTAGGTTGCGTTGGGAAATTTTGTGTTTGTGCTATGAAAGTTTTCGAATTAACCGAGTTTGACCTTTTTTTTTGTTAACTTTCTTCCCGCATAAATTTGAATACGCTTTGGTATTTTAGAATGTTTTGGGCGTTTTTCCAGATTAATCGTGCGTGTAAATTGACGCATACCCGTGATGCCGCTAAGATAGTATAGAATGGATTTTATCGATTTTAGGTGCTACTGAAAACTAATGCTATCAGTGGCACTTTAAAATAGTAAGAGTGACAGTAAGGGCAAAAAAACCTCTATTACTTTTTATGCTAAGGACATTATGAGTGCATTTCAAGCAGCAGCATCGAGAATAGCAAAAAAAAAGAATAGGTGACGACGGTAAAAGCAATGATAATCCAATTACTATATCTGCTTGTAACACACGTATAGCGCATATCGCGTATGAAACTGAGAACGCGTCTAAGCCTCGGGAGCTGACAAACTACAAGGCGAGAGATACGCGACGCGAAGGAGAGAAGCAGAATAGGGAGAGGAGAAAAATTCAAGAAAAAGCTTAAAAGTGAGAGTGCAAGATAGAAAGAAAGTAAAAAAAAAAGAAAGAAAAGAAGTAGAAGAGGGAAGGATGAAAGAGACGAATGAGGGTAGAGTACAAAAGCGAGGGGAAAGAGTAGCGTGACGAGACTGCCAGCGAGTATATACCCGCATATATATATATATATACAGAGAGTCGCGCTGTCGCTGCTGCTTCTTCTCTACTTCCCCCTCTCGACTTTATACACGCGCGCTTTGAGCGAACTTGGCTTCAACTTCACACAGACACGCACACACACACACACACACACACACACACACAGACGTAGTCGCACTGACATGTGTCTCGACTGCCGCGAAGTAAGGAAAAGTCCGGGCCAAGTTGCCGGGGGTGGGTCGTCAGTATAACTTCAAGTATCTTCCCTCCCCACTCTCGTTTTGCCTTTGACGAGAAATTCGTCGCGGGCGGCGTATATAAATCGTTGAGCACGCGATGTCCCTGCTAGCGGTGCTGCTGCTATACGAGCGGCAAACTTTTTCGGACTCCGCTACTACCGGTGCTGCTGCTGCTCTGTTTTATCGAGCTGTACTGAGCGCTTCTTTAAGTGCTTCGATCGTGCGTGTACATTCTGATTTTGAACCAAGATGTATGTGTGTGTGTGAGCGTTATCAAATGATTTATGTGTTTACCCGAGTTGAACGTTAACAAAAGCTATTTTGCATTTCTTTTCGAGTTGGTATATGTGCGTATCGGGTGTTTGCCGGGACGTATTTCACGCGGACAATTTGATTTTTAAACATGTCACGAGTGAGTGTTTTTTCGTTTTAGTCAGACGGTGCGAATTTGATTAAATTTTAGACAGGCTCTGAGAACATTTTACTGCAATTCCTGAATATACTATAGGGAAATGATTTCTTATCTCTATTCTGATAATCGGAAGCAATCTGTCGTATCTCGAGTTGGTATACTAATTTTGATCGGTTTGCAAAACATATTCAACAATGCGATGTGACGCTTTAAAGCTTCATTTGTGTGGTTGCATGAAGAAGTGGATATTATTTGAATATAATTTTTATTTACCTAATTACTTTTACACTTGAATGCTTTATGAGTGTTTATCGATACAGTCGAGAGCATTTTATATAAATTCTTCCACTAGACGGTATAATTAAATCCAAGTAAAGTTAATCATTACAATTGAGTTATATTATTTTTAAAATTGTGTTAGAAATTTAGCGCCAGAATAAATTCGTTATATCCAGACATTATATATTTAAAACAGAAAAGCTAGCATTTTTATTTGCAATATTTTATAGATACATTGTCATAAATAACGTGCCATTGTCGTAAAAAAAATAATGCACTTTATTTTAGTACATTTAAATGACTAAAAAGTTTGTATAGTTACGATGCAACATTTATTACAATTAGCTTTAATTTAACTAGCCTACAAAAGTGTAATAAAATAATTAAAATTTCTTTCTTCGGTAATAAGTTTGATTATTTTATGACAATTAACAATAGAATTCCGTTTACAAAAGTCCTAATGTAAATTCAAAAACCATTGCACATAAACATACATAAACGTTATATTCCCTATATGAATCGCATATGAGCATCCGCATTCCGCACCCACGCGAAGCAGTCGAAGCGAGGAAAAAGAAGATCGATCGATGTACAAGCAACCAGTCATCCCGACCAAAATAATCCAACTTCCTGCGCCGAGCCATTCCTTCCATCCCTTTCACACACACACACACACGCGCGCGCGCACACCACACACATACAACGAAAACAAATCGAGACTAGATCCCCGAGTACTAATAATTCAGGACGCGACGATGATTTTCCACAGACGCGTATATGTATGTATTTGGTATAGCCGTACGGATACGGCAGACACTTTTCTCGCCGAGGTGAGAGCCGTTGTAACGTACAGCGCCGCGGCGGCAGAATCATTCGCCCCCGAGGCGTATTTCCTCCTTCTCTTTCTTGACAGCAAACTCTCGAGGCTGCTGCTGCTGCATGCTCTCGCATTTTGCTTCGAAGGAGAGAAAGAGGGAGAAAGGGTCGTGAAGAGACGAAGGAATAAGATGCGCGCGGAGGTCGTAGGCGAGAGAAGCTGAATTTTTCGAGTAAAAGAGGAAGGACGGAGAAGGCACTTATAAATCATTTTAGGGAGCGCTCGAGTTTGCCGCTCGAGGTTTTTTGCTTTTTCCGTTCTCTCGTTTTTTTTAAACAAAATATGCCCGCTTTGCGGATTTTCTTGGATTATGCTTGCGGTTAAGTGCTTTTTTCTTTTCGGTGGTTGAATTAACGATGTGTATAAGTTAAGATAGTATGGTTTTTGGGTTAACAATGTTTTTTTTTACTAATTATGAGTGTAGATAATTCGGGGATTCGGTGTGTACACTCCAACCACCGAGTAATGAATGCAAAACTCATTTATGTGATAGAATTCATTTTATATGTACGTTTCATATCGCAGCGTATGCATGTATGCTTCCGATAGGCGATGATTAATTTTTGCTAAATTTAAATCGAGATTTGTAAATAGTGGAAACTTGAGACATTAATAATATCACAAAAGTATAGTAAAGATATAATTCTGCACTTCTCAACTGTACTAGAATATTTGTCATATAATTATTGATATACACGCGAACGCGTTTGAATAAATAAAGAATGCAAGAATGAATGCATTAAAGTAGTTTTCAATGTTTTTCGTATGATGTAGATGGCGAATATGATTTCAGAAAAACATGATTTAATTGCAAAAGATAGTGGGCAAGTCTACCCCCATGAAAAATCAATGAGGAGATGTGAGTCACGAACAGGACAGAGAGTAAGGAAAACACAGGATATTAGTGAAATGTATATAGCAGTTACACGGCAAAGTAATTAGTAAAAACATGCGGACTATTAAGTAAAATTAAAAACCGCGGATCCTGATTCATCCTCAGTTACAGAGATAATTTCGAAATAATGTCAAACTTTTCGATGTCAATGTAAGCTTTAAACGAATTTTCCAGGATTACAAAATTTCCTCTGAACTCGTATAACGCAGCGAGAGCTCAAATCTTGCAATCTATAACAATGGAAGCACTTAAGAGTTTAAAAAAAAAAAAAAAAAAAAAATAAGCTTGAAGTAGAAAAGAACATAATGGAACGAAGAAAAGCGATTTAAAAGTGTTAAACTTAATAATTAATTTCATAACCGTTTGCCTCCAGTGAAATTCTCATGAATTTTTCAGTATCATATTAATTTCAGCGAACGAATTTAGATACCCTGCTGAGTAAAATTGTAAATTAAAGAATCGTGTTACTCAAATCATTATTTAATATTATAACAGGATAAAACAATTATGAAATAAATAAGTTTATACACTTTGTAGATGAACGAGACTACATAACGCGATTACATGCTGTTGTATATAGAAGAATGTAAAAGCGCTTTAAATGCACATTACAAGCTCTTTCAATTTCCCCTATATACATACATAGTGATTCGACGATCTACAGCTACTCCCTAATCATCTACAAATCAGTTTCTCCAATTAAGAGATAAATTTCGTTCCAAATCAATTCAATGATTTCACCGTTAACATCCAATTTCCTCCGATACCGGCTGCCTTTTCCGCGAGCGCGCCGAAAAAGAGAGAAGCTTCGAACGAGAGGAGGCCGCGAGAGCAATTCTCCAAACGCAGATAATTCCCTCAACGCACTTTATCGTACGAGATAATTAGCGTCGCGATCCAGATAAGCCGAGCGCACAAAACACACACATACACACACACACACACACACACACACACACGTGCACACACAGTGAAAAGAAAGTCAATTCATATAGAGCCATTCATCTAATCAGCGAGCGTCAGTCGGAGAGAGATAGAGAGAGAAAGAGAGCGAGCGACCGCCTTAAATGGAATCGCAAGATCAGTGTTCGCTCGCCGAGAGAGAGAGAGAGAGAGAGGGAGAGAGAGCCTAGATCCAGTGGTGTGTTACGTGTGTATGTGTGAGCTGCACTTGCGGCTCTCTCGTACAGTATATACTATATACACAGCGGGAGAACGAAGGAGGTGGAGGAGGAGGGGGAGGCGGGAGGGAGAAGGAGGGCCGTTTGCCGGAGCGGAATCGACGCTCGTTCAGGTGCACTTTGCAGCGCGCGCCGAGTAGAGCAGCCGAGGCACCAGCAGCCAGCCACGGCCTACATTTGTCCGTGCGCCGCTACCGCTGCCGCCGCCGCCGCCGCCGCCGCCGTCGTAGCAGCCGCGGTATTTATATCACGCGGAAATCGCACACCCCCTTTGCCTCTCTTTCTCTCTCTCTCTCTCTCTCTCTCTCTAGGAGCTGTACGGCTGCGTGTACGTGTCACTTTTTTGTATAGAAATGTGTGTGTGTGTGTGTGTATGTGTATTTGAGGCAAAAGAGAAAAAGTGGATTTTTTCGGGCGAGTGGTTTGTTTTTTGGGTTAGGTCCGATTAGCTGGGAATTGTATGCGTGGGTTTTGATGTTTGCCCAATCGAGTGTAAAGCTATGGGATAAAAGTCGAGTCATCGAGTGACAAATTCTTATATGTTTATGGAACGATAATAAGTTAGTATAAATGGGGGAAAAGTCGAGCAAGCAGCGCAGCCTGCTTGAATAAAAAAAAAACGCTGCTCTAATAAAGCTACAAGTATCACTTTAGCTGAATTAATAATGGACATTCAAAGGGGGTATAATAGCGCGAGGCTCTTCAGCGATACACTTTATCGGGTCGTTTTGTAACGCGCGTATTATAATACGACACTACGTCGCGAGCGCAAACAAGGCGCGCGAGCGAGACAAGCTAAGGCGTTTGTCGCCCTGCGGCCATTCATCCGTCGGCGCGCGGCTTCTGCTGCACCGCTATATATACGACTACGGCGCACGGAGAGCGCATAATTTTTTCGCAAGATTAATTCAGCCCGATGAAGCAAAAAGAAAGAACATGTCCGCGAGCGCTAAATAAAGCAGATATACCGGAGTTTTGGCTTTAAATTGGAGCGACTATAGATGCGATGAAAACTCTTTGATTCGGCACTTTATGTTCGAGCACCAAGTTCCTTATACCTTTGTGGTGAGACATTTGTTCGAGAATTTCGCGAATGTTAATTGTAAGGAATACGTATAAAGTATCGAATGGTTATATGTGTGAGCTGCATAAAAATAAAATCGAATCTTCGTTTTTCCTCTCGCCCGATGCACTGGCGACGCGCTCGCAAAACAAATACTATAGTCATTCTCGAAGTATGAGCTGCGATAAGGGGCCGCTCGCGCGATACACACGCGTTTATTAAACAATTTTTTTTTGCGTGTGGATTTCAACAGCAACGGCTTGTCGTGTCGCAACTGAACTGCCGACATTTCGAAGCATGAGCTGGCCAATGAAGCTACGGATTGCGACTGCGTGCAAACTGAAATTTGACCAACTTGTATGGATATCGTTACAAGTAGAAGTTGGGCTTTCAAAATTTTGCTGATGTTTCGCAAATGTGCAATGATATATGATACAGAATAAGAAAAGTGCGGATGAAAATTTTTTTCAAGTCTCAAAGTTTCAAAGATACGAATTTATTGACACTTATACTCTCATTTCCACACTATAACATTATTTCTTTTTAAATTGGATGTACTTTCGGATGGCTGTCCATAACAGGCTAAGTGTTTACAAACGACGAGGTGGAAACCGTTGTAAGTATGTTCCGCACACGGGCCAGTGCGTGTACACGTGCATTATAACCTGTATACATAAATTTCGCGGCCAGAATTACAAGGGACTCGTAAAAGTTTTTCTCTCTCTCTCGCGCGGGCTTTGTTCTCTTTCGCATGAGTTTTCTCCCTTTCCTTCGCCGTCATGCCGTCATACCTTCTTTAGTGTACAGAGGAGACTCGACTCTTGACTCTCGTGCCCGCGTGTACACACTTACGCGTCCTTGAACGCATTAAAAGCTGCGCGTGAAGTTTTTCGGTTTTTATCGATCGCGCACAGGACGCTACGCAATACACGACAGCTGTAAATTTGGTAAATTAACGCCGAGGTTGGATTTTTGGTTGATACTGATATTTACTTGGTTTCGTATGGCTGTTTTAACTGCGATGAGAGAAAGGATAAAATAAACTCGAATATTTATAAGGAAACGCACTCGTGATATTCTTTGATGCTTGAAATGTACAATTTCTCAGATCGTCTTAAAAACAATGATTAAACTCTTTGTACGAAAGACGAGCAACAACGAAACACCTTCGAAATCTCGCAAGCTTTTATCCCAACTTCGAAACATCCAAAAACTTGTCCCCAAAACAAAAGCCAGTGCAAAGAAGAAGAAGCCAAGCCGAAGACTTATACATCTAAAGCTCCTCGCATTTGACTTTAGCATCAGCAGTAAGAACCGCGTCTCCCGGAGCTGCTTGCAGCAACGACGCAGTGCACAGCAGCAGCAGAGCCGCGCAAGGCTTTTGACCGCGTCACGCGCGCACGGCTTACTGTGCCGCGCCAGCAGAGCAGCGCAAAACCACCGCCGCCGAGGCAGAACAGCGACAACAACAGCAGCAGCGAACCCGGAGGAATATCTCTGCGGTCGTTCTTGTGTATACGCAGCAGCTGCACTGCGCCAGGGCTCGATGTGGAACGCGATTCCTTTGCGTTTTTATTCCTTGGCGGCTACGCGAGGAGAAAAAAAGAACGCGGACGACCGTTCGGTTGAGGATCTCCGTTGAGGTTTTCCCGATGATTTGGGATTTGGGCTGCCACGCCGAGGCCTTGAGTTTGGTATACGCTGTGGTATTTCGTTTCGTGAGCTTATACCCTGGGATTAGCGGCGGCGTTACTCTTGAACGATTTTACGTGCTTTTACGAGTGCTATAAAACTTGCGCTTTAATGACGACCAATTTACGTAATCTTCATTTTTCTCACTTATCCGCGGTATTCCAATGAAGGAAATTAAGTGCTGAAATTGTACGCAACTATTGATTTTTATAGATCAATATGATTTTTTTTTCACGCATTATACACACGATTAATAGCGCTATCACGATTCCGATTAGTTGCTCATTATTAGTTGGATAACCGCGCGCGAATGACTGGCGCAAACTATATGGGCGATTCATAAATCGCAGAAAACTGCACAGTCGATTAAAGCGTATACGGCATTAAAGAAAAGTGTATGTTTTCACAATATTTTTACATGCCTGCCGCGCGATCATATAATCTTTTTCTCTTATTGCCGAGCTCCTCTCGTTCAAGGTGAAAACCGCGTACACAACGATGGCGGCGCCGTTATGCAACGCAACACACATGCATATAACCATCCATTACATTGGCCCCGAGAGAGGAGTCTCAAAGGCAAAACCAGGACACTCAAGCGCGCAAGGCTTATGCACTTTTTATAAGCTAATGTAGCGGGCCGCCGTATCGATGCATACTTTATACGATTGCATTCGTCTCGAGCCCTTACGAGGACACAAGCGCCACCTCCAGACGCACATACATAGCAACAGCAGCAGCATTGGATGTGCGCTCGAATGTGCGTGCGAAATTACGTAAGCTGGCCTGCGGTGTGCAACTGCGAGCGCGCGCGCGCAGAAAAGAAAGAAGTTCCTCGCGGCGTGCGACGCGTAACGCAAGCGTAAACTTTAATACTCCCCCTCTCTCGTCGGCTATATGGAGTATACCTCGGCGATTTTGAAATCGTGCGACCTTTTTCTGCTCTCGGCCCTGGATGCGCGCAACGAAACAAGGGGAAAGAGTTCTCCTAAACACACGCGCGAAAGTGCCGGTAGAAATGATGTAAAGGAAAAAAAGGTACTGCTCTATAGCATCCGTGTGCAGCGATATATATATACACACACACACACACACATACACAGAGACGGAGAGGCTCTCGAGAGCAGGCGCGAGAGAGAAAAATCTTAATGGCGAGAGCGAGCGAGGCGAGTCGACCTTACTGTTTCCTCGGCGAGTCAGCAGCAGCAGCAGCAGCAGCAGAGGCTGCAGGCAGTGACCCACTTACCACCGCTGCTGCTGCTGTCGTCCGCAACGTCGCAGCAGCACTGCTCTATGTGGCTCTCTGTGTGTGTGTGTGTGTGTGTGTGTGTTTGTGTGTAAGTGTGAGTGAGGAGAGCGCGCGAAAATTTCAGCTCGCGCGCGAGAGCATAGCATACGCGAAAGGAAATTTATGAAACGACTCGGCGTCGCGAAGGACTCGCGCGCGCTAGAGAGCGAGAAGCGAGTATAGTTTTCTTCGTAGCGTCGTCGCACCGACGAAGTTTAAAGGATGTCTTTTATGATTTAAGGGGATGACGATGGCGGGGGCGAGTAGAGAGAGAGAGAGAGAGAGAGAGAGAGAGAGAGAGGAGAGCAGTTGGATTTTACGGTGTTTCTCCCTCCTTGGCCGACCTTCCAGGGCTTCGGGCCTAATTAAACCATGAATTATTGGCGTTCGCCGCGCACGGTGAGTTATTTTATGGTTTCGGAAACATCCGCAGTGTGCGTGTGTGTGTGCAGCCTGGCTATGGCTTGTGTTTCAATCTCCTTCCCGGTCGCCCCTACTGGGCATCGATGTGCATTACGTGTTTTTTTTTTCTTTTTCTTTTTTTACAACGAGCAATAACAATAAGAGATGAAATTCTGTTTTGCTTTAAGCGAGTGTCGCACTTTTTCTAATTGGAAGTGGAGCTTTTATGCGTAGCGTCACTTTCGTTATATATAGCTACCGCGCTTCTGGAAAATCGATCGTCGCGCTTGCAGATTGAGTTGAGCGCCAAATAGATTTGCAGAAAATCTACTCTCTGTTTCCGAGGACAAAAACTGATTATCGAAGCACTTCTGTCGTTTAAAAAGCAAATCCTATCGCGTATACGGTTACCGAGTCCTTTGTACGAAAAAAATCAATTTGGCCTCCGATGCGATATTGGATTGTGGAAACCAGATAACCTTGAACGATTAAAAGATATTTCATTAATACGAGAAATGAACGGAATTTTAATAAAAAACCTTTTTTTCCGTTTTTGATGAAAATAATGATTAAAGATATGCAGATTTCGTTATTCAAAATTTTAATAAAGAGAATAGTAGATACACGGGAAATCGCGACTTTACTTCGTTGAATTCGAATATTCGAAAACGTCGGGATCTCGGGGAAAAACAGCTGGAAAGCAAAAAAAAAAAAAGGGTATTAAATTAATTAAAGCTGCTCGCGCGATATACATCGCGCTTCAAAAACAATTTGCGTGCGCGGGTAACGAGATCCAGTTCCTATGGCGCGCACATGCAAAATAGTTCTGCCGCGGTGCTTGTGGAAATTCGCCGAGTTTTAATTTGCGAAAAATTTAACGATTTTACGAATTACGCACTTGGAGCGAACTCGTGTTAAAGCCCAATCTTATTCAAATGAAAGAAGACTGAATTTTAAATTTATTTTCATGATACAGTATTTGCATAAATGAAAAGCAGAAGCGAGCAGAAGTCTATAATTTATTTTAAAAAGGTATAATCTAGATATGCATTGTTTATTAACAACTGTAAATTGATAAGCTAGTGTAGGTTATATATAAATTACACCGATCGCGTAGTCGAATTTCGCAGAAATCTCGTGGATATATCGTGCACATTAATCATGTGCAAAGCAAATTTAAAATGTAAAAAACTGGAAAAATGTACTTTTATGCGGCATTTAACTTTTTGCCGTTTTAAGCGTGTCTACCTCCTATGTTCTGGGCGGTAATCATACGTACCACTACACTTTTATTGCTTTAAAAACTGAATATTATAAATCCATAAACGCATTTATTTGCCTAATTAACTATTATTAATCAACCAAGTGTATAGATATTAAAAATACACATGCTCTTTCTTCTCTGACCCATTTGCGCACTAATTTTCGACAAACTGATTTGACTTCGTTCGGAGAAGAGAAACATATTGCTTTTTCCAATTAGTTCCGCGATGAAACTCGTATCTAGCTGTGAAACACAGTTACACGCTATATATATACATACTCCATATATGCAAACAGCGCATCGGAAACCTTTTACAACGGATCTGACGTAGCAACAGACAATATAACCCATAACGCGAATAGAGGCAAAAATTTCGTTTGTTCATACCCTTTCCATTGCTATAGCGCCATCTGATGTATAAACCTCGCATATAAGCTATACCGTAAAGTTCCTCGAATTCTGTGGTACAGAAATCGAGCTCTCTTGCACATCCCATCCCTGTGCAAACGTGGAATACGTTTTTAGACGGACACCCAAAGTCGTGAGTATACACAGCCGTGTCGGGCACATCCCAACGTAAACAAGCCTCGAAAAGTGAGCAAAATATATAGAACTGCTTGAACGGGGAGGTTGCGGGGAAAAAGCAGCGTCGTTCGAAGAAAGGTCGAAAATATGACTTTTCCTCGAGGTTTCCCTACACGCTGCAGCCAAGAAGCGTCGGCGTTTTATCCCAAAGTTGGAACGTTAATAATTTTGATTTAGAGAGCTATGACGAAAGAAACTTTTATTCCAAAAAAAAAAAAAAAACCGATGAAAATTCTTTAAAAACAGTTTATAAACTAGATAGATTTATTGCGCTGGTAACCTATCCAAACATTTGAGTGTGCATAAGCTGTAAATCACGTAAGTATTTGGAACCTTCGCGCGCGTTCTACCAGCAAAATTTAAAAAAAAAACTCGAGCGGAAATGGCTCGAGCACTCACTGTGCACTCTCATCCACAAGCAAGAAAAGCATAATCGGCATAAGAAAGAAAAAAAAAGAGTCTCGCGGTCGATCTCAATAGCCAGCGAATTTTCAGCGCGAAATTACTTTTCCCCCCATTTAAATACAAAGGTCTTTAAGGATCTATGTATATATATGTGTTCGCGCGCGCAAACGCATAAACAAGCCGCTTCCGCGCGCGCTCGCCTGATTATTCCGCTACACTTTCATCGCTCAATTTGCTCTCGCGGCGTATACACAGCATCGCCGCGTCTCGTCTTCGCCTCACCCCATAGGCAGCCCCACGAGCTCTTCATTGACGTTTTTCTTCTTCTTTTTTTTTTTGCGAGAGAACGAGTGCCTCAAAGAGACGTCGCGAACGGACGTTTCGTCGATCGTCACTCCCCGCGTATACATCATATATATATATATATGTATGTATACGTAAAACAGAAGCGGAGGATGAAAATTATTTCGCTCGAGGGATGTTCTTCATCCTCGTTCATTTTTCTCTCGCTGGCTGCTGCTGTGTATTTGCGGCATCGCCGAGTCCTTGCAGACCCGGCGCTGCGCGTCTCTCTTTGTGTGTCTGCTGTACAAAATGTCGCTGCGTCGTTGCCGAGAGAGGAGAATCGATTGTGAAAGTAAAGCGAGTTCGTGTGGCCTTTTTTTTACTGCGGAGACGCCGCGCTCGTCCGATGCGATAGTGGCTGTGACGGCTCTCGACGATGAACCAATGCTGGAAATTATTAATGTTTCGAATTGTCTTGTGTGAACGAATTGAGACTTTTGTGACACACGCGTGCTACCTAATTTTCCTAATTCGTTCGAGAATTCGTTGGTCATACTTGAGCGTGTAGCTTGTTTTTCGCGCTAAATTTATTGAGGCAGGAAAATCAGCTTGTTACAGGGAATTTTTATTAATGGCAGTTTCAATTACAGAGATCGACTACTATTATTATTATGTAAAAAGTAAAATCACTTTATTGCGATTGACTTTTATTTGTTTTTACACTGTGTTGACCTTTTGTACGCCTGAGGATAACCATAAATTTAATTAGCTTGAGAGCTGTTAATTTTTTTATTTTTTTTTTTTTATTGAATATTTACTTTTTCTGGTGGCGATATATACAACAATAAATATCAAGATTATGGCCGACGCTTAAAAAGTGATAGTTCATAAAAATCAGCTTTTCCACTTATTCTAAATAACATTCATTTCTGTTATTAGCTACTACATAGCATCTGTCTAATCAGGATTTAATTTCTACTTCACCGAATCATTCAGAACAGATGTAATCGAAATATGAATCCATGAGACCTGCATTGGATGTGCCAGCTTTTAAAATCCCTATATCATCAGATAAATATCCCCATAACCACGTGTAGGCATACATGTATTAAAAAAAATGAATTTTCGTCCCCCCCCACCCCCGTTTTAGTCACTTACTCAAACACGTGCACGCATATAAACTCTTTGAAATTCCGAGGCCAAGCGGTGCAACCTATATCCCGCCAGTATCAATTGAATCAACAGCGTGTTAAACCGACAATTTGACGAGTCTTCTCAGTCTCACTTCACTATCATATACCATATACGCGCAGCACACTATACAACATATCGCGCAAAGCGTTACCCGGCACGCAGATATAGTCTGTTCTCTTTTTCCCTCCCTATTTTCGTCTCTGCACCTCTCCCTCTCTCACTCTCTCTCTCTCTCTCTTGCTCGCTCGCTCTCACTTTAAATATATGTGAGCGCTTCCGCAGCTGGCAGGCTCGCGTCACGAAATCGATTCGATAAGCCTCCCGACTTCAAGCGCGTATATATCATATATATATTTTTCTCTAACCTCCTCTTGCGTCTATTCCCCCCCCCCCCCCCCCCCCCC
>UELU01139265.1:0-23695 GCA_900490025.1 Megastigmus dorsalis | reverse complement strand
TGCGTCTATTCCCCCCCCCCCCAACTTATACGTACTTGTATTCGTCTCTCGCGCAGAGCACAATACACCGCTTGAATTTCCCATCGAAGCGACAATCTCGTTTTAATCCCGCATGCTTAATACCCAACTATAAGGTTGGTTATACAAGGCGCGCTTAGCAGTTACGTAAGCTTCTAATACGCAATGTTTCCCCGCGCAAAAATCTCTCTCTCTCGCTCTCTCTCTCTCGCGCGACTTTTTCAAAAAAAGATATTGGCGCGCGGCGGTGGCGCTCGGCGCAGCCTCGCGGCGCGCTATAATAATTCCCGAGATTCAAGTTTATATATTCCGACGATGTGTGCTGCACGCGAGTTATTTCGCAATCTGTGCTATCGCTATATACGTTCTCTCTCGCTCGCTCGAAATGCAAAAAGGAAGGCGAGAGAGAGAGAGAGGGGGGGGGGATTAGCATGTATTAATACGCGACGCAGCAAAGTACAAGCTCAGCAGCAGCGAGCATTGCATTAATGCGTGTGTGTCTGTATGTTTGTTTAATGCGACGAAACGTTTTAGTATAGCGAAATATACGGTCCGCTATACAAATCGCTTTATTTTCGATGTATATGCGAGGGAGGACGGGAGCTGCTTTTGCAATCTTTAAAGCGAGCTTTAAAGTTTATACAGTCGCGGCTTCGATCTATGACGCGTGTATAAGCCACTCTTTTATAATTCCGCCACCTCGTTCAGTTTTTGCTCGAAAAGATCTCGATTATTTTTACGCTTCTCATTTAATTGTAGTATTCTTTCTTGCTGCTCTGCTCGCTATTTTCGTCTCTCATTATTTCTCCTTCGGATATCGTTCGCACATTCTTTTCGGACCTTTGTTTCCTTTCACCTCGACATTTTTACACCGAAAAATACATATATATATATAATTTACTCGCCACAATTTGCATTGTTCGAATTATCAAGTCGAATATCTAAATAAACAGAATTATTCAAATTACATATTATGAGCGTATATTTTTGACAATTTCCAAAACACCACTATTATCGGCAATTCACGATTAACAAAAGAGCTCACGGCCAACAACGTCCACCGTAAATGTATATAGAATTTTCGCAAAATTTCATGAAATTTAAAACAAACGACTTTCATCAAATAGCAGGCTGACGTGACCTTAATTTTCATTGTGCAACTTTTGAGTATTTGGGCTTGGGAAACGACAGCGATTCCATTCCTCGCGGACGAAATTTTGAACGGAAATTTGCGCGGAATTCACGGGGACAAGAGAGGGAGAGAGAGAGAGAGAGAGAGAGAGAGAACTTTGGGCTACAAGTGGGCCATAACAGATTTGGGGGCATAATGAGGCGATTAATCAGTAAATAGTGCATGGCTGTTAACGCCAAGTGCACACTTTCCCTATAAAGTTAGTTAAACCGGATTTTAGGCCTTCCGAATCCACCACTAACCATTACAGAATTTCGAGCGTAGCATCACCGTGAATTCAATACAGCGACCAATCCGAAACATCGCCATCGTATCCCAACATCATTTTCCCTCTCGTTCGCAGACTTTCCGCGTCTCGATAAAGAAAGTTTGGCTGGCGCCGACGCCGCCGCACACTTCGTGGCCTCGTGCAACATTCTCGCTCCCGCATTTCTCACTGCAGATTGTGCGCGCGCGCGCGAGCTCAGCAGCAGCGGCAGCCATGTTCTCTTTCCCGTGGCTATTGCACGAGCATCGCGCACGCGAACGCGGCCTTAGAGCCGACGTGTATATTATGGAGAGGATTCCGACGATGTCGAGAGCCGTGCGAACTGTATGCGCGGCTGCTGTCGTTATAATGTATGTAATGTGATTTCGGTCAATGAGCGAGCGAGCGAATCATCTTTAACGCAACGCTATATAATATGACCGTCGTATAAAGCTCGACTGTATTAAAGGTGTATGTGTGTGCGGTGGATCGATAGTCGAAGGTTAAACGTGCAGTTGCACAGTGTGGGATATATTGGATATATGATAGATATCGATGTTTTGTTTCGCTGGGTGCACTCTTATCATCCTGTTGAAGAGGCATATCGATCCGTTGTAACAGTATTGTAACATCGTGTTTACGAAGATCGATGTATCGATGGCGCTTTGGTTATTTTAACGGATTGTTAATATGGAAGCGAATTGTCAAGTTTGATGTTATATGTCACTGTAAAAATTACGCACTATTCATCGAGAACCGAAGTTTGGATGCGGCATCTGTCTTTTTTTTACTATCTCAATAAAAAATTTAGATACTACAATCAAACGTGGCTCACAAAAATATAGTGTTTTTTTTAGCATAGAAAAGCAAAAGTTACAGTTGAACTTTGAGATTATCTTATAGTTACTAATTAATTTTTAGTAATTTTAGTTCTCAGAAAAAAAGTCGCTCATTACAACCACTACCTTGTTGATAAAACCAACAAATGTTCGATAAGTACAAAACATGCAATCATACAGTCGTAAGCTTACGTCTATGATCTATGTAACGAATTTCAATTATAACAGCGAAGAAATTAATTTAAAGTACACCATAATCATTGCCAGTCAACGCGTGTTGGCTGCTCCAACGAACTTTTTTCAGTGTTATTACAGAAAGTAAAAAATGAATCCCCACTCTAAAACATACTTTTCCATCGCCCAAGTTTTCTAATCCTTCGCCAGTACCGTAGAACCCCTTCAACTTCAAAAAAACACACAAAAAAAAGAAGCGCTGAAACAAACTCGCGCGAACGAGAAGAGAGGAACGAAAAAAAAAGAAGTAGCGAGCACGCGGTCTGAAATTTTTCTTATCGTCCGCTCGCCATCGTCGCGAGCAAAGTTTGCAGTAGGCGAGGCGAGCGAGCAAGTGAGAGAGAGAGAGAGAGAGACGGACATAGTCGACAGCAGTCAGCAGCAGCAGCAGCAGCAGCAGCAGCAGCGCCCAAGGTGTCGCTCGCGCTTTCGAAACGCCTTTCCTTCCACACCGCGAGTTCTGCGCTCCGTGCACACCGGAGAATTCTCTCTCTCTCTCTCTCTCTCTCTCTCTCTTGCTTGCGGGTATGTACCGCTGGCTCCTCTGCGCAGCCTAATAAGAAGCGATGTGCAGGAGAGCGTCGTTCGACTACCGAACGGTTCTCAGCTCTCTCGTGCCAGTGATTATTATCGGTGTGCGCGACAGTACTTTTATTGCCTCTTTTCGGCGCTTGCGGTCGAGTTCTTTTGTATTTGAAAGATGTTGGTGTTCCGAGGTTTTCGGGCCGATGAAAAATGCTGACGGTGTTGGGATTTTGGTGTGCTCTGATTAGTCGTTCAAGTTATTTGTGAGGAGCCGAATGAGTCATGCGATATTATTGCGAAGGCGTTGAGCGTGGAGATATATAGGTTTTGTGGGAAAATGTATAGAAAGAATATTGGACACTGAATGTTTAATTTTTTACATGTCTATGGCTACATTATTTTTTCAATACAATGTGGGGTTCGAGATTGGATATTTTATTAATCGAATTAACTAGTAAAAAAGCATTCGATTTCTATCATTCTGACGTTACAATGTCAAATTTTACAAATACCTAAAAACTTCCATTGATTTTCATTATTTCTGTTACAACGAAAGAAAGTTTATAAATTATCTTTATAAATTAAATATTTTACTAAAGTAAAGTAAAGTTAGATATTAATTACTTATATATTGCACACAAATTCGAATTGCGCTATACGTGAGTTGCGATAAAAAAATTATGCTTGATTTAGACATATTTATAGCTTTACGTGTATAATATTCATAGTCTTAAAACATTATAACAGCTAGAAATTGTAACAGATATTATGGTCTATTAAAAACGAACAACATATACGTGTCTGCTACATTATATGTACAGGTCTGCTACTTTGACCAACATTTATCTATACCGAATGGAGACTGTATGCAAATATATATAAGTCCTACATAAATTGACAGGTAACAAATAATAGTTTATACGCCTATTTTAAACTGTCTTCTACTTATAATAGATTTCTGAATGTTCAATTTACAACAAGAAATATCAAAAGTAATGATTGTTACGGTAATCAAGTCTTTTTAAAATTTAAACATAAATCACATTAACTAATCGGTTTATCTTTGTATTGAAAAGAAGATATAATTTTTATTGCAGCAATTCTTAATGAATCAATGTAAGCTGCGGACCGTTTGCACACATTTTCCTTGAGTCGCTGCATGTTTCATGGCCAATGACAATGCGTATAGTTGCTTTGCAAAAGTAAAGAAAAAAAAAAGCTTCGAAGGAAAATAAAAAAAAAACGACAATTTACAATTCTATAAGTTTTTTTTCTCTCTTTCCTCGAGCTAAGCAATGTTTACCGCCGCTCGACGTGATCAGTCGCAAAGAATTTCGACCGTGGAAGCATAAATAAAAGCATCAATATTCAACCACCCAACATAATAAACATGATTAAAAGAGAATGAAATTTTTTTTCTCGTTAAATTTCGAAGGTTATTACGGTAAAAGAACATAGTCTTTTTTGAATACTCCATCAAAACGTGAAATGGGTAATTTTTGGTCGTATCCGGTGAGGCAGAAGCCACGAAATTTTAACACCCGTCCCATGAGCTCAAACCAGATGTCTCCTACACATCTCGGGATTACCTGACCATTCGGATTATCTGAGCTGAGCACGTAGCACCATGTGTCCGCGCTGTGACGTCGAAATCACCCAGAAAAGTATTAGCTGGCTTCGCATCTGGTTCGTATAAAATATCAAGTTCACGCTACCCTTCTTTGACAGTGTATATTACAATAGTTCAAGAATGTAAAGACACTATATTGAACATTTCATAACTATTCTATCATTATTTACTTAATTGAATTCTCTACAACTAATTTAGAGTCTTTCCAATATTGGTAATACCCAATTGTTATTGATGAAGTGTGTAGAAAGCTATTATAATATTTCGAACAAAAGTCTGGGTCACCTTTGGTATAGCAAAACTTACCAGGCTATATTCAATTTTCTCACAGTCATCTGAAAATTTCAATGGCAAATTCGTTATTAAAGCGACGAAAAATGAAATTCGGTCGCATACAAGAGGCACAATCTCAAGAGAGCCAAGCGCACACTCCGAAATTAGCAGACTCGTTTCTCAATCGCGCGCAGATTTTACAATGGGGAAAATTTCACGAGCTCTTCTCTCTCGCGTCGAGGGTCTCGCTGCTGCGAGCGAGAGATAATAGTTGCGACGAGTAAGATTAAGAGAGAGAGAGGTCAGATGCACCCGCAGAGAGAGAGTGAGAGAGAGAGCTCCGAGCGAATGTAGCGTGTTTGCGCCCGCAGAAATTTAAGCAATTTTCGGCGAGTTTCGCGCTAGAGAGTTTTTCCATTAAGAGTCGCAGAACCCCGCGCCGCGCGTATATATACACCGTACACGTTTGTCTAACTGCCAACTTCTCTCGCGGCGCTTGATTCGCCTGCTGACTAATCATTTTAATGACATCTGCCCTATACAACGAGTATATGTATGCTTATCCTGTGTTAAAACGAATTTCAAAGCATTCGAGAGCTCAAAGATGCCAAACTGGCTGACGGTACAAGATCGGAATTGGGATCGTACGTGAAGCAAAAGAAAATCACCGTATAGAGAAAGAGAAGAAAACTCGCGAAGTAAATATGGCGCAGGAAATTACACGCGCTATAGAGAAGAAGTATTTAAAGCGAAGAATAATAGCGGAGCTCGTAATACACGCGCTCCATCAACTCGACTTGATACTTCATACTACGTCACTATATCCACACGACGACGACTGACTGCAGTCAGCAACGTCGCTATATACAGCACATATTCTGCTGTGTGTGTATGACGCTGGCGTCGTGGCGGCAGCGCTGAGCACGCAGCGAACGATCCGTCGTATACATATATATATACATATATACCACAGTTGAAGCTAGCGAGAGAGAGAGAGAGAGAAAGAGAAAAGGCTGCCACAGCTCTCTATAGCGAGCGACGTCAGAGAGAAGGAGAGATAGAGATAGATGGATATAGAGGTATATAAGAGCCTCGATTCTATTCGCGTCTGAGTTCTGGTGTCTCGCTTCGTATAGTTCGGTCGGGGGCCGGTTATATACCGTCGGAGGCTCGTTGCGGGCCTTCGCTCCTTCTCTCTCTCTCTCTTTCTCTCGCTCTATGCCTGCCTGCCGCCGAGGCTCGGTTTCCGCCTACTACGCGCCAAAATCCGACGACGACGGTATGCGCGCCATAGCGCCGGATTCGTAACTACATATATATATATATACCTATATATACACACACCGTGTGTTGCAGCGTGCAGCAATGGAATTGGCCGCGCCAAATATGTATACCTATACAGATAGAGTGTCGGATTAACCTTTAAGATCAGCCGAGAGTGTGTTGGCATACGCGCTCTACCTGAGCCAGCGCGGCCTGCTGCAGTGTGCAGCGCTTTCGAGGCACGCTGATCTCCGTGCAGCAGCAGCAGCAGCAGCAGCAGCAACACAGCAGCTAGTTGTTGATGCTATAGAGTGCGGCTCTCCGCTGCTGCTGCTGCTGCTACTGCGTGTAATGATCGCGCATGCGCATATACGCTATATACGCCCGAGCTACTGTTACTGCTACTGCTAGTGCTGCTGCTATGCTTCCTCGTTGCTGCCTATGTGGCTGTGTGTGTGTATATGTGTCGCGTTAGCTTGGGCTTCTAGGCTTCGTGATTTGTATGACTTAATTGCTATCTGGATATTTTTAGAAAAAAAAATAACATACTGGCTCGATCATAGGTGCATTTAGCTGGAGGGACTTGAGCTTATAGCTTCTATATGCAGCTTGCACTTATCGATTCCGACGCTCGTGCGATTTTGGATTGGGGATTAATGCTCGGAAGCTTTTGCGGTGATTTCGTTTATTTTACACGGAAAAAAATCGCAAGCAAACATTACTTCTTAATTTAGCTCGGCAAATTACACTGAAGCAGGAATTAAGCAAAATGTATTGAAGTTATTGGGCAAATGTTACTGAAAATATTCGGTAATACATACTGAAATAACAGTCAAATCAAAGTGCCTAAATAATCAAGCAAAGATTACTTTGCCGTGTTCCAATCGCGAGTGTATGTATATAATACACTCTCTTTTACTAAAATGTAAACATTAACATTTCCAGTTATTTAATTTATAAGTCCTAATTTTATATTCAATATTTTCCGAATTCGTACACCCTGTGTATTAAATACGCTTGTCGGTTGCTATATACATATCACACGGTGTAAACAACTACAGCGGCAAGCGACAGAAAACTTCTTTTACTCGATTGATCAAGCAAAATTTACCGAACTAGTTCTGTAGATGTTCTATAACCGTCAATCACATGTTGCTTGATGAGTTCAGTTCAAGCTATTCTGTAAATTTTGCTTGAAGGTTCATGAAACCTAGCTTGCGATTTTTTTCCGTGTAAAACTTAAACAGTTAGATGTATATATATATATACATGTATATATATACATAGATGGTGCGGTGCGGACCGTAATGGACAATCGTTAGGGGAAAAATTAAGACAAATAAGATTTATTAAGATGGATTGCAAACCAAATTACTGTTCGTGCTATACAGAAATGCAATCGCTTTAAGATCATTTGTCGCTTTTTGGTTAATAATATATGTCATTTCAAGACTATATTATTATTAGTGTGTTCGGGTGGACTCAATTGAGCCCCGATGCATAGACAATTGCCCTCTGCATCCCTATATTCAAGACTATATATCGATCAAATTTTTTAAATAAACATGAACAATCAATACGCACGTCTATATGTTTTAAACAATAAGTTTTTCATACAAACAACAAAATCCGTTCTCAACTACCAAAGCACGAGTAGTATATATGAGTAATTTCAAGTAAAACGCAACTACAGTGGAATCTTTTCTGAAATTCCCTCGCGAGTGCTGAGGCTGCAGTATGTGCCCCTATTTGCCAGGCTATACTTTTTTACAGTTTTTCTCGCGACGAATTTTCAAATATCCGTATTATGGCACTTGTGTACGTGCTCCTACCCTTCCTTAATGAATTCTTTCCTGCAAACACTTAAATATTGTTTTTTTTTTCACGGTGTCTGTTTGTGTACAGATTCTAGTTCCTTTCCATTTACATAGTTACATTTGCTTGGGTTCTGATGCAAACTGAAACTTCCAGCAGTTTCCAATTGATTGAAAAAATTGAAGAATAAACGGTACATGTAAATCTACGTATACGTATACGAATGTTCAAAAGAGAAATAAATAAGGAAATGGAGTGTGAATGAGCCTCGGTGCTCGTTTTATATAAGAAATCGATAAATTGATCTCCCTCGCGAAGTGTGTATATATACATGAAAAAAAGCGTTGAAGTGTGCTTACTTCAGCTGTCTAAAACAAAATTTCTCGAATCCCTTTTTCACAACTCCAGTCAACTTTCAAAACTCCTACGCATATGAATTTTGCTCTATCCAGTTCTACGAAAATTTTCAAAAACATATCAATCGCATCTATCAACGCGTTCGACCTTCACAAAAAAAGTGACTCCCCAAAAACCAAAAACCAATCGCAAAATCGTTAAAAAAGTTGGGTGCTTTATACACATACACATCGGTATTTTCGACACTGTGGCGCGCGGCGCTGCACGAGGAAAACCAAGCGAAGGAGGGAGCGAGAGCAGACCCGTTAGGTCGAAACTTCTGGAGTGCGAGAGAGAAGGAACGAGCAGAGAGAGAGAGAGAGAGAGAGAGAGAGAGAGAGAGAGTCGACGTCGACGCCAAGCGGGAGTTGCTGCGTGCGAGAGCCAGCAGCACAGCAGCGGCAGCGGCGGCGGCGCAGTGTTGCCGTCTGTGCCAGGGTCTGCTCGATTTATCAAGGGATCTCTCTCTCTCTCGCTCTTTTGGCCTCCCGCATCTATACTAGCTCACGACTGATTGTGAACGAGCATCGCGGCCGATAACGCCAACGACGAGCATGTGTCGATGCTTTTCTTACATATAGATATAAGTACGCTGGCTGCCAAATTTTCGCATCGACAAGCTGTACGAAAGCAAGGGAAAATGTGTGCGAGGGAGAAAGATAAACGGAGACTACATAAGACGACGTGCCATAAATTTCAAATGCCATATACGAATTAGTGACACTTTGCTGAGAGTATACCGAAAATATTGGTAACGCTACTTTATGGGTGTACTTGGTGAATATGCGCAGCGGCGAGCTTTGCTTTTATTAACTGAAATGCAGTACTGGTTACGCGAGCGGCCTTTGTTAACGAGCGAGTGACTCTTTTCCACAATGCGGCAGCAAAAATGTGAAAAATTCAGACGCGCTCAGATGTCCGAGGGCAAAATTTATGCGACGATTTGAATTAATTAAGTAATTATAGCCATTTGGATTTTAGCGATATTGTGTGTACAGTCAGAGCGACAGGCATATGAAACATATAAAACGAAAACATGCGTGTCGATTATATGTTTATGCATTGGCTTCCTATACTACTCGCGCTTAGTTAATGATTCTGGCACATTAAATCTTCATTATGCACTTAGCGGTTAGCTCTGTGTTGCATCTCAATATAATAATGCCGTGTCGGCTATATGCTTGATTGCGATATTAGATTTCTAATTTAACATATATATATATACATATATATTCCCCTTCATAAGGAATAGGTATTTGAAAAATACTTTTTACATAAAAATGTTCGTGAAATATTTTCAAATTCTACCCTTCGACATCAATGTCGAAGCCCAATCTTACGCATACAACCGCAACTTCATCCTAAAACGATAAGAATTTAAAAAAAAACACTTCTCGACGAATCCACACCGGTATAAAAACCGTGTACAAATCAATAACGCCCAAAAAGGCGGTGAAAGAACAATTTTAAAAATGGCACACTCCTTTCAACGACAATATTCTTCGCAAACAAACGCATAATGGATCTCGCGCGCTGTCTCTGCATTAATAAAAGAACACTCTTATCTCTCCTTGGCGAGAGAGAAGGAGAGACTATATAAAAGAGAGAAGCGAGAGCAGCAGCCCGAGAAGCATTGAATAATGCAACTGAAAACCGATCTTCTTTCTCTCTCTCTCTCTGTCTTTCTCTCTATCTCTCTTGTTCGGTTCGCGCGCTAACGATCTCTTCGATTACAAGTTTTGGGCCACGTCTGCGTTACCGAAAACAGACACGCACCATCGTATATATATAGTGAACCTCGTGCGCTTGTGCGCGAAACCGAGCGGTCGGATATCTTGCTGCTATAGAGAACTCACACGAGAGAGAGAGAAAGAGAGAGAGAGAGAGAGAGAGAGAGAGAGGGAGAGAGAGATGAGGATAAAGAGTAAAGAAAAGGCGAAAAAACGAGAAGAAGCGGATTCTCTCTCTTGCTATATACGCTCGCTGCGACTATTCCTCTCGGCTAATGCATATGCAGAACCGACGCGACGTAAATTCCACTCCTCTCTCTTTCTCTCTCTCTTTCTCTCTCTTTCTCTCTCTTTGTTTCTCTCTCCCTCTCGGTTTCGTCAATGTGACCGTAGGGCTTATTTGCTTTCTTTGTCCTTCTGTAGATTTTTATCTCTCTTTTCCTTCACGAAAGAAAAACGCTGTTAGTCGCTGCCATTTGCTGCGACGCCCAGCTTAAAATTCATTATGAAACATTACGATTATTGTTAGAGGTGAGAGTGAGGATAATATAGCGGAATATTATGTTGAAAATATACTGCTGTTGATTGTAATGTGATCTTGATGATGAATTCAAAACGCAATACTGTTTAGTCGCTTTGGTTTATGATTACTTTGAAATATTAAAGAGTACTTTTGGCTTTATAAACATCACAAGTGCGGTAGTGTTTGAGAATGAACGTTTTCAACTGTTGTCTTTCAAAGTTTCGTGTAGATTAGTGTTGTCTGTAAGCGATTTAAATAATTAGAAAACCAGATTCTCAGTTATTTGTATTTTTCTGACACCTTTTTCGCCGTCACTTTTTTCTATATCAACAGTCAGAGTCACCGTAGTCTCAAGATAGATAATCGTATACGTGTGTCTCGACGTTCACCTGTTCATCATCCTCAAAGAACATCTCAGACTCATTCTCACCATAGCACGAGTTTACGGAGGGCAGACCTTTCTTCATTCGACGCGCATAAGGGTTTCGGTGAATTTTCGGCTCTCGGCAGGTAATGAAGAGAACCCGAAGAAGGCGAGCGAGATAGACCGAAACTAGACGCCTTTTAACGATCTAACTACGAAGATTTAACGAGCGAGGAATTTAGCGCGTGGAGAGAGGGAAGAAAATTTACATTGACTCTCTGGACTTGATACATGGTTTTTGGCCAGTGCCAGATTTTCAGTGGCATAGGCTTTTGCGATATTTTTCAGTCAGGATGTTCTACCGTCACGTGCCCGATTTCTTCATACATATAATTATAATTATAATTATAATTATACTTATAATTATAATATTTATAATTAAAAAACACATTAATGTATCTGATACAATTACATTAATTAAGTAAATGATAATAGCAATCGAAACATAATTAGAATCTATTATAATCTCTATATAATCAAATGGCTGCTATAATATTATAAATATAACGATAAATGATCCGAAATTGGGTCGTGATCAAACATTGGGCCCGTAACGGTACCCAACCACTGAAAGTTGCAATTCGAGCTTGATGAGCGTGACGCAACTATCTGTTCTCCTTTTTTTCTCAGTTCTGCAAATGTATTAAGTAGACGTAGCGTGTTTTTTTTTTGAGGATTTAATATTTTTTCGAAATGCATGTAGGAGATTATCGATAAATATTTATTAAAAGCATATGATCTTAGCAGATAAAACTCTGAATAGGAGTTTAATAGGAATGTTTATAAAGTAATTTTTCACCTAATGTTATAACAAACTAAATTTATATAGTAGCTTTTACGCGGATTAATTCATTCCACTTTTATTGATCTATACTAATATGCAGAATCTCGCAGCTTCCATCCGATTCCCAGAAGAGAAAAAAAATATCCACTTTGAATCTTTGTTCAATACGACGTCAGAACGAAGTACAGTACACGCTCCAATCTTCAATTCGATATTGCACCGCTATTCAATTAAAGGTTGGCTGAATACATCAGCCAATATCGTGTTGCATATAAAAATGGAACTAATTCAACGGACCGAGCAAATTTAGTTTCGATAGAGAAACCTCTGTTCACATATACTATAAAAAATTACAATTGATGTTTCTCAAAAAAAAAAAAAAGTAGCTTGTAAATCCAAAAATTTTAGTACGTTAAGAAAAATTGTATGTGACATATACAAATTGTGTATCGAAAAGAAAATTTAACAAATGCACCGATGAATAAAAAAATTTAATAAAATTATTGCAATTTTCTATTTAAATAGGGATCGTATGCATGCAGTATTTCTTCTTTATAAAGAAACATTTTTCATCTATATATAGAATTTTAAGCGAACCGTTTCTTCTTTTTAGTCAATACATATATATATACACTGTATTAGGAATCACTAACATTTGTTTGAACTGAACTCGAGTCCAGAAACAAGAAACTCATATGTTTTTAAAGATTTCTTTCTCTCTTTCCTTATGATGTCCTTTTATTTTTTGCATATGTCGCTACTTCCAGGTAAAATCCTAAGTGGATAACTCGAAAGATAAAACATTTATTTTCTATGTGCTTAGATGTTACTGCAAATATCAACTCAAAATATCACATTAATCTAGATTTAGTCAATTACTATATCGATCTCGAGGATCATCGCGATTAATTTTATCTATATAGCGAGAGTGCATAATAGCGCTGGCGCATACGTTACAAAATTGATTTTGTAATGATAATTATCTCATCAAGAGAATTTCGAAATACCTAATCGAATCATATAGCGTTTGCATATTAAATATACTCACGGCATGGATGACGCTTTGATAATTGATTTTAATTTCGGAAATCGCGATTAGTAGTACAGCCCCTCGTTAAGTTTAATTAATCACGGCTTATATGAGCGAACTGCGCAGCTTCTCAACGATTAACTATCACCATTATAAATTAAAGTTGTATAACAAAGTTGAATTATACCTAGAAAAAAAGTGCTTTGTATAATTTCGACGAGAGCAATTCCAATCTTTTCTTTTGTATCCTACATTTCAGAATTCAAATCTACCCATCAAAAATACACGAAAGAAATGAAATGCGGTAACGTGTCAGTCTTCGAACGATTTGCATAATTTTCAAAATTCAATCAATTAGCAAAACGATGACGCGTACACGCATACTCGAGAGTCATGTAGAGTATACAAGAATCATCGTAATTAGAAAAAGAATTCACACGCAATGCTCCTGGGCTTCTTCCCCTCGAACAAAGCGAATTTCGTGGCTGTATATAGCGGCGGCGGGAAAGAAATCTCCATTTCGCCGAGCGAAGAACCATTCTGAAAACCGGTAGCTAAGCAAATAAGACTGGCGCAGCTCTTAGCGGTTGGCGTCTGCTGCTGCTGCTGCTGCTGTTGAGCGCGAGACGAAAAAAAACTTCAGAGTGTGTGTAAGTGAGCGAGGCTTTCGGGGAGGAGGAGCCGATTGGAATATTAAAAAGTATACCGTACGGAGCCGAAGAAAAACTGGAGATAACGCGTGGTGATGAACAAAAAAATATAAGAGGAGGCAAGATAAGAGGTTAATGTGCATGTGCTATGCTGTAGGCTATAGATAAGTAACAAAAGTGATAGCTGAAAAATTCAGTTACGTGTTTACAAAATTGTCTCCCTTACACGGAAATCGTTTTTTTTTATATTAGCTATTAATATCTATTTAAACAAGCAGTAAATTTATAAATTTAAGTTTATTAGCATTTTTCATTCATTCCTAAAGTCTTATACACGGCGTAACTATAAACTTATTTGAATTTGAAATAAACGTTTTCGGGAACTGACTAAATTAGTACCTACTTGCGCATACCGAGAAACAAAAGTAGGTATTATAGCTTGTAAATTTTGTGATAGAAAAAAAGTTAGAATTATGTAAAAACATGAGTTGGAAAGCACAATAAGAAATGGCCATTGTTGTCGTGTGAATTTCACATGGCACATAGGAATCATTGATATGTTGCGTTATATTTGCCATAATTCCCCGGATTATAAGTCAACGGCACTTAATTTTACGCTTCAAAGTCTTGCAAATGAACGGCATTATTTTTATGATGATATGAAGAAATTTATGTTATATACGCGTGGTGGACAACTTATAGTACCTCCTCACTTTCAAAAGGTTAACGTGCACCTATATAATATTTACTATTATGAGGTTATGTATAATAATTTCATTGTGCGGTACGAGTAAACGTTGTAAGATATCACCCGCAGTTACGGTGTGGTATGTGTCATAAAGTGCGAAAAATCTTCATGCGTGATAATAAATTCATGAGGCCTTGAGTAGGCGATATTCACAAAATTACGTTATCGAGAGCAGTGATTCTGTCTGGCTGGTAATTGAGAATCAGAAGAAGCTGTATTCGTGTTAAATGGTTGAAGTTTTAAGTGCTATATTTTAAAAATATAATTGAAATTCTATTTCTTTTCTACATAAATTAAGCAAATATTAAGATTATACAAAGCACAGATTGAGTTTGGTCATGTGAGAGAAAACTTAGTCTTCATATTCAGATGGTTTACCTTAAAAATTGAAGAAAATTTTGAATCATTGTTTCGACATCAAACCTCTTTAACCAAACACAGTGTAGACAACCGAATATAAACAATAATTACAAGTATAAGAAGGACAATCAACGAATAAATCGCTTAACCTCAAAAACTAATCGAAGCCACTTGGAAATCATAAAAAAAGGGAACAGCAGAGTCCCTCCTCTCGGGAAACATCGTAGTATGTATGTATATATATAGCGATATACAGTGGGCACTCGGAGAGAGCGAGAAAGAGGGATCGGTGCCAAAAGTCTCATTTGGGATCCGCGCGCCGTGCCGCCTCTCTCGCTCCTAACTTCCTAGAGCCAGACGTGCAGGCATCGCTGATACTTACACGCACACACACATACACACACACACACAAACACGTATACATCTACCGCAGAGTTGCTGCTGCTGCGCTCTGCGAGAGTCCCTCTCTCCCCGCGACCGGGGGGCGCACCACACGAAAAAGGCCGCGCCGCGCTCGTGCTTTTTTTTTCTCTCCTCTCTCAGGCAGCAGCAGCGTTCTCCCAGCTATGTGCTCGCTCGAGCCGAAACGAAACAGGTTTTTGGTCCGCGAGGAGATCGCGCCCCGATCTTTCTTGTTTCTTCTTCTCTCTCTCTCTCTCACACACACACACACACACACACACACACTCTGTGTTTCCTTCGAGGTCTCGACTCTATATACCAGAGAGGAAGAGAGCGAAAAAGAAATCAGAAGTGGACGCGGGCGCCCGTGTTCCTTATTATGTATACCTATACTAGCCCGAGAGAGTGAGATTCTTCGAAAAAACCATATAGTGCATCAGAGAGGACAAGTGTGGGTATGTGTGTGTGTCTGAGAGAGCGGGGGAGTGGATAAACAGAGAGAGCCAGGAGATCAGCTCCGAGGACGATGAGGTTGAACGTGTAGAGTGGCCTCTTCCCTTTCGAGGACGTTTTTGGCGCTGTGTACGTGTTGCGTGTTGGGTGACTGTGTCTGCGTGTGTGTGTGTGTGTGTCGGAGCCGCTGCGCTTGGTAACAGCGGCGCAGCAGAGGCGGAGTGAGCCCTTTTTACGCCGTTACGTAACCCGACTTATTTATTTTCATTTACAAACACTGCACACGAGGTGCGATATCTATAGTCTCGCGGTTACCTTTTTTTCTCAGTTCAGTTCTCTATACTCTTTAGGCGGGACTTGAGATGTAAGTGTAACTTTTGTAATTTAACATTTAGGTGGACTGATATATATATATATATATATACATATATATGATGAACGTGTGGTTAATTTATACTTTGTAATAATGGAATAGCAGTGTTAAAGCGCTAGGTTTTCGTTTATCATTGTAATATATTTAGTACATATTTTAGTTTTGTACGGTTTCAGGATAACAAGATTAATGTAGTTGCAAAGTTGCTCAATACATTCATTTTAATCTTTGTCTTGAACTTACAATGATGTAACGGTTTATTGAAAAGAAAATATACTTGCAGAATATAGCTTAACGAACAGTTACAATCTCAAATATTAAGCTATTTTTGAAGGAGAAAAGTTTTGAAATATAAGAGCTTAAGACTTGGTATAAAAGGGGTAAGTAAAATCTTTCCAAATTTTGAAATGGAATTAAATTACAATACCGGTTGCTTTCAAGCGTTACGGTAAAGTTTGTTTTGTAATACAGATTATTGAATAAAGAAAGTTATAGTTTCTTCTATTGGAATTCAGTACTGCCTTAATGAGGTTTAAATTTTAATATCATTAGTAATTGCGTGCCTTGATCCAATATCATTAAGGGAATACATAATTGATATTGTCCCAGTTTTTTAAATAGTATAACGGCACGGCTATTATTAAAAAAAAACACTGTAATAAGAGTAAATCTAAAGAATGATTCTTTCAATAAATTTATTTAAACTTTACTTAATTTTCGTAACAATTTTAGATTGTTATTCATCATTTATATTGTACGGATAAAAGTTCAAAGTTATACGAGGTATTTCAATCAATTTACTTCTAGAGTTGTTCAAAGGAAATAAACTAAAGTCAAAGGTAGCAAAACACCAAGTAATAAAAAAAACTTAAATTTTACTGTAAGCTTACATAAATCATTAGATAAAATAATAATTCATTTAGTGATATTTCGTGATCACTAAATGAAATTATTCGATGATGATTGTTTCAATCACTACCTATTAAAAATCATTCTTTATCTCACAGAAAATCGTTGCTTTTTTATCAATTGAAAACATAAACTGAAATTTGATGATGAATAAAAAACATGGGAGAATCTGAAAACAAAAATTGTCGATGGCGATATGATGTGTACATATATGTATGCTGTACGATTGTGTTACAGGATAATGACGGCTATTGGAGGAGTTTGCTGATGAATGAGGGAAAACGCGAAGTGGCGCCTGATGATTTTCGTATTATTCGAGGTATGCGAGAGGCGCGTCGCTCGAACGGTCCTGCAGTGCAAAAATCCGCGAAAAAGAATTCGCTAGTGCACTACCTCGTAAAAAGCCCTTTGGCTGCGATAAAGTTTTTTTTATCGTCTCTGAAAAGTGCATGGGCACGTATCGACGCATCTCACCAACAAAATCTCGTGCATTTTTACATAAAAAAAAAAGTTTCTAAAGTTTTATCAAGACTTACTTACTTTATTTTTTTGTTACATTAGTACAATCATTTGTAGAAATTCAGTTTTGATCGAAGCTTTTACTTCTGCATTAATAAATCTTGTAATTTTGCGTAACTATAGTTCTGATTATATTTTCGATTATAAGTTTTCAAAACAGGAATCACATAAAAATAGATTATACTATTTTCATTGAAGGCAAATGTATAAGAGTATCTAATAGTTAATGCATAGGCTTCGGACTTTCAGAAAGTTAGACTTGTACGACAATCCATGAAAAAATATATTGATTACTTAAAGCTATTTTTCATTTGAATGTAATATTCTATTTGAAAAAATCTGTTGCTCCAAAACTAAAACTAAAATTTTATAGCAATAATATTGAAGTTGAGCTCTTTAAAATCTTAAACATTTCTATAGAATCAGTATTTCATGTGCAAATTATGAATATGTCAAGCGGAATGAAAACTTACAAATTGTGTTTTTCCTACACAAATCATATCTGCAGACACATTCAATTTTTTCATCTAGAAAATAAACTTACACACTCCAATTGCAGTTATATATCTTATACAAGTTACAAGTAAGTAAAACTTTGTATGTGCTCCAATAGTTATAACTCGAAGAGGCTGCACTTTCGCGAACCGCGCAAACTTAAGAAAAAAAAGTCCTCGTAAAAGAGAAATCAACGAGCGACACGCCTTTCGTCGGTCTATGCTCTTTATTTATCATAAAAAGACTTATAGCACGTTCAATTAGCTTACGCTTTTTCACAATCAAAATGTTTTCATGCGCTCGCACTTAATTCGTGCTCTTGAAAATGTAAGGTTTCCAATGAGAAGAAAATGTTTTTTTTAGTGTACAACACTTGAGCATCCGCTAATTGAAAATGCTATAAATTAAAAATCATGAGTGGATTAACGATGTGTGATGCTGCAGTTGATCCACGCGATTGATATTTACATAACGATAGTTATACATGAATAGGATTTGCCGTTAGTACAAAGAAGACAGACGTAAGTGTTATATAAGACCGCATGTTCGGATTATAATATAATATAATAAAACGGAAAGCGCGGTGGACTATAAATTATTCAATTTTCGTTAAATTGCTATTGAGACCTTTTAGTTCGTGACGCTAATTATTTATTGCAACGTATAAAATAATTTCCGTACAGTGCATAATTGAAGTTATAAATTTCTGTAAAAGCGGTAGATTAGTCTTAATGTGTTCTACATTACGAAAATGCTATTAAAATAGAATCGCCTTGTTTTTGTCACATAAAATATAGTTTTTTTTTTAAATTATGAATAATTATCTTTAAAGCAATTTAATTTCAATTTGAGGTTTTGAAAGAACACCTTTTTTCTTTTTCCATAACGGAAGAAATCGGAGTTCTTTTATGCTGCATATCAAGCAATATATAAGTTCATTAAGTACGAAATTACGCTAAATTTATATTTGATAAGTTATTCACCCGTAATTTCTAAAGTGAAAAACTTGAACAACAATTTGTTTATATCCCATAATTATCTTTTGTTTCAAAAATCTTCCGTATGCTTGTATATTATATCAATAGAACAAACAAAAGACATTCCAATGAAAAAATATTCTCAGAATCCGCAGACTATAGCTCCAATATGACTGTGTCCAGCCGGTCAAAACAACAATATTAAAAGGAAACTCATCCGTCGGTCGGTCACCCAAGTCTGTCCTCCTCCACCCGCAAAGTGGCCCAAAGAGCCGCGGAAACACAAAAAAAACAAAACACAAGTTTCTACTCACGGCATCTTGTCGAAAGGCAGTAACGCGGCGCGCTTCTCGGCCGCCGCCGCCGCTGCCACTTGTACGAGGTAGTAGTCGAAAGGGAGCAGCAGCCCCGGCGCCCAACTCCTCTGCGTCGAAGATCTTCGCTTCTATCCTGCTCTTCGATTGCCGGCTTCTCTTCACCCAAACACCAGCACTCATATCATTTTCTCGCACTTTCCACTATCCATCCATCGTTATCCCAGTCACAAAACACACACTCACAGCACCTCGTTGTTGTTGTTTGTTGTTGTTGTTTTTATCCAGGAAGGAGCACACACACACACACACTTGCGCAGACAGAAAGAAGCGAGGACTCGGGTATAAGTAAGTATACAGCCGTGATAGACAGGTCCTCCGAGCCGACGAGGAAGCCTGCGATAGAGGGAGACGGAGACTGCGGTGCGCGTTTGCGTGTGGGTGCGGAGAGGCTATACACCGACGACGACGACGACTCCCGCGCGGCCTTTTCTTCCTCCGGGTGCGCGCGACACACTCGGGTGTCGGGTGTCTCTCCTCTCGCGGCTTATCCTCGCGAACCGCGCGTCCCTCCGTTGTTTACAACTCTCTTCGGTGGACTAGAGCCGCACTGCACAGGCACGGCGGGCACCACCGCCCTCCCGCACTATTTTCTCTCCCTTTCCGCTTCGCTCCTCCGCCGCGGCGAGGTTCACTCTCTGTTCTGCACTGCACTCCGCGTTGCTCCAGCACTCGCGTTCTCTCTCTCTCTCTCGGCCGTCGGACGCTCGGCGCCGTTGTTGCTCTCCCTCTCTGCGAGTGTGCGCGACAGAGAAGGAGACAGCGAGACACTGGAACTATGCACACGCGCACGGACAACCGCACACACGCGTAGGCACACTCTCGGTTTGGTTGGCGCGAAGAACGATCTCAAGCCCACGGCGGCCCAACAGTTTCGGAGCAGGAGGTCCGTCGGTCTTCCTCTCTCGCGCCGTCTATATGCGCGTGCACCACGAAGAGAGAAACGAGAAAGTCGAAGACAGGGAGGGAGAGAGAGAGAGAAATAGAGTCGGATAGATGACAGAAGGGAGAAGAGATAAAGAGGGGTGTTGTGTGTGTCCGCCTCGACGCGCACACACCCACACGGAAGAAGCCGCCTCTGCACAGGTCGCTCGGCTCGCTGTAGTGTTTCGGTGCAGCAAACTTTCCGGACTGAGCGGCCGGAGCGAGAAGAGCCGTGCCCCGTGAGACGCCAGTGCTGCCAACCGTGCCGGGGTTTTATCGGGGAATGGAACTAGCCGGCCGGGACGCTGGTGGGGGTTGCCAGGAGACCAGCGCGGGAAATCCGAGCTGCCGCGGTGTGGTATGAGGTGTCTGCAGGCTATACAGTGCTGCAGAGCTGAGGGCACTGTACGAGAGGGTGTGCGGAAGGGGGCCAGAGGCGCACACGCGATTTCGCATCGAATTGTTGTAGCGAATCTAGTTCTTTTTTTGTATTTAAATCGATGCAATATCGTAGAATAGTTTGAATGAAAAACTATAGGTACTCCAAGCTAAACAAATTTATTAAAGAATTTAGTTGAAAATTGTGCTTCTATTGGTAAGAGAACTACTTTGTGTCATTCATCGTGCAACTATATAATTAATAATTATTGAGATAATACTCATCGTATAATAAGTTAGACAGATACGAAAAAAATTATGAATTTTAACCTATTTGTCAGATACAGCTTCACGTTTTAATCGCTAACTCATATAAAGCAATGTTTGATTAACCGTTAAGTATATGCGATATTGTGAACAGGTGCAGGAGAGAAACGTTTTAATGCACTGATAATAGCAATTAGAAATTATGAAATTAGATTATTGCACTCTCTAAATTCAAAATACTGGTAAATGCAGTGCAATGGCGTGAAAATCTATGCATACACTATATACACTCATTTTCAGGCAGTTGCACTTATGGATTTATCATTGCTTTAAATTGTTCAGAACCTAACGTGACTTTTGACACTAGAATGATTTTAAACAATGTTACAAGAATATTAGCTAGACAAAAATCAATTAATAAATAATTAACTCAGCTGCCTTACTTATTGCTTATTATAAGTATTAGGATGTTCTGCTTCATTATTTAAACCTTATATCGATTAATTAAGCACAATATAATGACTCTAAATATACTAATAATAAGGAATCAATATTTTTCTATTTTGTTAAAAATGAATTATGAAATACTTTATGCTATAAAACAAAAATTCGAATGCAAAGGAATCATAAGATTATTTTAAAAATTATATTAGTAACAATGTCAATATATATTTATATATTATTATAAGCATCGTAAATGCTGTGCGCACATACATCTTCTTTGCTCATAAATTAAATCTTATATGTTCTGAAAAGTTTTTCGAATTGCCATCAGGTAAATTTTCACTACAGTAATAGAAGTATTTGAAATATTATTTTATGTTTTCAAAGTTTATTACATTTAATGAATTTGAAAGAATAATATTTGCATGAAATGTACAAATGTATCATTAATCAAACACGATAGATTTTCACCATCAAAATATTAATCATCGTAAATGGGTAAAAACCAGGTAAGCAATCAGTATCGATTAATACGAATCGCAACAAAAGCAGCTATGAACAACATAAGCCTGCCGATTGCCTAACAACTTCGGAGGTCGACGAACTCGGATTTTTAACGCAAAATAACGAGGCTAAAACTCTTCGATTCTATATGCGCGCGCGCGAGTCGCGTTGCCCAAGCGCATATGCATGCACAAGTTGCATTGCTGAGTTGCGCACATTTATCGCGAGTCGAGCTATACTCCACGAGCCCGCGATCAACGAAGGTCAAGCCTTTACTCGAACGAGAGAGAACGAGAGTCGTACGCGTATTGCACGTGAATCGCGCGTGTATAGAGATCATCATTTTGTTACACGAGCTGAAAGAGAGATACGGGGTACATGCACACTCGAATGTTTCCTTTAGCTTATGGATTCTTTGACGTGCATATTATGTATGACATGCCGGTCGCTTCACCCGGCGACATTTTTTTATTTAAAGGCGAGCGATTGTGCACGATGGTCGGAATGTCGCGGCTTTTGAACGAGCGATGACAGACGGAACTTTATGCAGCTGCTTTTATCTTTATTACACGATGTGCATCGTTTATTCCTTTGAGCAACGTATTTGGTTTATAAATTATAGGGGTTTATGTTTGTTTGAGATATATGCTTATAATTGAAATTGAAATTTACCGTTCCATGTAGGTTATTAGATCAAAATTGGTTCGGTGCGAAAATTGACAATCAAATTTGGCATGCATGCAGCATAAATAACATGTATCTGTATATATAGTCATGCATTAATATAACTGTACTCTTTACTCAACATTATAAAGTATTGCGGGGTGATTTCGGTCACTTGGATATTGTAGGTCAACTCCACATATTAAAAAATACCAAGACTTTCAAATACTTATATTGCAATGTTTCATAAAAAGATTTACAACGTGTAATCTGTCAAACTAAAATGTTTTTGCAGAAATATTTTGTGCTATGTATGTACAGTTGATAAAGCAGTTAATTTGAAGAATGTGATCACCGTTTTACGTAATTTTATATTATTAATTTAACATATAGACTTTTTACAGTAGATAAATACATATTTTAGCGTAGTTTTATATTTGGATATGCTATATAAATGTGTGTGTGTGTGCATGTGTAACTATTTACTGCGAAAATTAAGTACTAGCTAAATGAAAAAATGCATAATGAAAAAAAATGTAAAAAATCTAAGGGGTCAACGGGTCAAATCAAATGTTAAGATTTCGAATTAAAATTTTAATTTCTTATTTAATTGTCCCGAGCATTATAATATACTATGCGTGAAAGTATATGACTGAATTTATTGTTCCGATGCATATTATATGCGATGAATTGATGAATCATCAAAAAAAAACCACACACGGAAAAAAATTGCAAGCAAACATTACTTAATTTAGCTCGGCAGATTACACTGAAGCAGGAATTAAGCAAAATGTATTGAAGTTATTGGGCAAATGTTACTGAAAATATTCGGTAATACATACTGAAATAACAGTCAAATACAAAGTGCTTAAATAATCAAACAAAGATTACTTTGCCGTCTTCCAATCGCGAGTGTATATAATACACTCTCTTTTACTAAAATGTAAACGTTAACTTTTGCAAACAAGTTATTTAATTTATAAGTCCTAATTTTATATTCAATATTTTCCGAATTTGTATACCCTGTGTATTAAATACGCTTGTCGGTTGCTATGTACATATCACACGGTGTAAACAACTACAGCAGCAAGCGACAGAAAATAAAATAAAATAAAATAAAATACAAGGCACATTTTGTAAATGATTATTATATACTTATCGTTACCTTATATAATGTACTATATTAAAAATAAAAAATAAAACGCAGAAAATTAAACATTTTTCTCAAGTTTATTATTCAAGCGAGCAATAATTACTTGATTGGCTAGGTAAAGTATGCCTAACTTCTTTTACTCGATTGATCAAGCAAAATTTACCGAACTAGTTCTGTAG